>CM051234.1:149655244-149675166 GCA_027917425.1 Gastrophryne carolinensis
GCAAACAGAAAGGGCCTTGTGACTGTCCGTGCCCCCAGCTCTGGGGGCAAAATACAGCAGTAACCCACATCCTGCACTTTATCCCGCTCTCCTCTCCTCAGTAAGTGTGATGCATCTGACCAAAGATGTGCTTAAATAATTAAACAAAGCAAAGGTAAACAACTACACCAATAAATGCTATCTAAAAATATTATTCTAGTACATCAATTTTAAAATAAATAACAAAGGACATAAGTTTCTTTAATTAACGCAACTATATTGCAAAATAAAGGTTTACATGCAAAGGACTAATTAAGGTCCACATTAAAATGCTTTTATAAGGCATACATGAATGTATTAAATCAGGCATGCATTGCCATACAATAATGGCCTCGGCCATGCTGATACATGCAGTTCATTGGAGCACAAGACGCGCAGACTCCTCCACATAGCCAAAAAACCTGTTCACGAACAGCAATCCGGCTGCTAAAAGGTGTCGGCTGTGGCTTTCTTTTAAAACGCGTTTAGAGGTTTCTCTGAATCACACCTAAACACATCCAATTATCCTAAGTTTTACGTTTTGATCGTAAGTTTTAGGATTTGATCCTAAGTTTTACGTTTTGATCCTAAAATTTACGAACGCACTGCCGCTGATCGTAAGAGCATATACGCATTCGTACGTAGGCTCGTGCGAGTCGGGAATGGCCAAAAAAACAGGAAAAAATGACAAACACCCACCCAAACTTACGATTCTCGATACGAAATCAATTAACTTTTGCTCTTTGAATCGAGGGGAATGTGGCATTGTAGGTCAAGATCCCATAGAGCATAATGGGCAGAACTGTACTGAAGTGTTTTATGATTAATATTATTAATCTTTATTTTAATATTATTAATATGATTAATAATAAACACATTTATTTGCACAGAACTTACATTGCAGAATTGTCAGTAATGTAAATGCAGGAATTAGATGTCGCCAAATGTCTTTGATTTCTTGTAAAATCATTTTTCATGGCTTCTTTTGCTTATAAAAATATAATTTGTAAAACAACAACTAAAACGTAGCCTAAATGCACTGTTTGTCTCCTTTGTCTTCAGCAGTGATACCTTGTAACTGTAATGATGAAACGCTGACCAGTGCTGGAAAAATAAAGCACCAACCTTTTCAGGATGCCAAAAATGAATAACTACACTGTGCAGCACCAAAAGGTTCATAGTACAATGTAGCGCTTACCGGTGCTGTTATAATTGGCAGTCAGGTCCAACAGGCGCTGACACAGGCAGCCAATACCTAATGCAACAATCAAGGCAAATTAGGCAAATCAAGGCAAATTATCAAGGCAAATCAGGCGCTGTGACTTCCAACACCACTGCAGTCCAAATTGCTCCAAAGCTGTCACTATAGCCCCCAGAAAGATTCTAAATGGTGCACCTCATAAATAAGGCCATTCATGTTTGTATACAATCTAATAAACACCAAACAGAGTAATACTATTAAAATGTGAAGAAGCAAAACTGGATTGCACTACTTTTTCTACTCATTTGTGTCAGTTCTCCCCAGTTAAATTCTAACAACTGATTCTGCAGGACTGGGGGCAACCTGCTGAAACCCACCCCTGGTTAATGCAATTGGAAGCAATGTGCATGAGTTTTCCCCTCATTCGGGGTGCAGCATGGGATGACATGAGTATATACCACAGTATTAATGCGCATAACATCATTTTTTCCAAATAGTCACTAACTTTTTATTTTAAGTAAGGAACATGGAAAAATGACTGCACAGTATAAGAAAAGAAAAGAGGTTTGATAGGACAATACAGCTGATAATAACATACTGATTAATTGTGCAAAAAATAAAGTTTCATTTTTTTCTAAAATAAAAATATTGAAATGATCAAATTATGCAAAATGTATTTTTACTGCCATGCTTTAAATGTTGATTTGATTTTAAACTTTCACGATTTTGTGCAGCCATCTAGTGGACATCTGTATATTCAACATGATGCTATTTTCTTTTAAAGAGTAGCATTTGGAATTTGTACTGTAATTATGTGATATCTTTTGTCTGATGACAAATTCATTTTAATCTCATATTCAATTGTTTTCTATTTTAAACTATTCAGCTTTTTTCAGTTAGATATTATTGCTCCCTATAAATGCATCTTTTTAGGGTAGCCTTCCATATCCTCTAATTTAAGTTTTCTTCTTTAACCCATCTTCAACATATATTTTTAAAAATCCCCATTAGGCTTACTGGTGATGGTATTTCTACTAGTCTTTCAGGACAGCCACCAAGAGAAAGATGCTCCTCCCCCTAGAGAGGAAACACAAACTGGCCCCACCCCTTCCGTCCAGTCCTCAGTATTAAAGCAAGAAAATTTATTGACACTAATAACCGCTGCATTAACTCGGGAGGGTCAAAAGGTCTGCCTTGTCCGACTTGTAGAAATATTGTTACCAGTAAGCCTTAGATTTTCTCCGATCGTTCATTAGGATGGCCATGGAGAGGACTTTCCTACCAAAGGATTGTTGCTTACCAGATTGTAAGTCTATAGAGTAATGTCTTAAGAAGGTGTGGGGCACCCAGGTGGCGGCCTTACAAATGTCATCACGTGGAGTATCCTGGTGTAAGATAAGGGGATGGACTGTTTGAACCATCTGACAATGGTGGTTTTAGAGGCAGGGGGACCGCTATTTTTGCCGCTAAATGAAATGAACAAATGATCAGATCTATGGACGTCAGGGGTATGTTCTAAATAAGCGAATCTGAGATGAATCTAAATGACAGGAGAGAACTATATCCTGGGTACAGGGAAATTTTGAAAAGATCTTGAGTAGGAACAAGGGATCTGGCTTCAGCATAACTCTATCAGGGAGAATAAAACAGTAGGATTCCGACATGGAAAGAGCCTGAAGGTTGCTAACCCTTCTGGTGGAAGCGATAGGCAGGAAAAAAACTAGTTTTAAGGGATAAAGCTTATCAGAATCCCCAGGAAAGGGGCTCAAAGGGAGGTTTAACTAGACCATTCAGGACCAGTGAGAGGTTCCAGTAGGGGATTTGTAGGGGAGTACTTACTGCTAATCCCACCTTAAAGCTTTCCTATAATGAATCCAAAACTGCGTCAGGGTGTTCTTTCTTCAAACTGTTAATTTCACAGAAGAAAGATAATCTATTCCAAATATTGTGGTAAATCCTCCTAGTAGCCAGTTCCCTACTATAAGTTAAAGTTTTGGTCACCCCATGGGACAGACCCTTAGCTTTCAAGATAGCCCATTCAGGATCCAGGCTGATAATTTCCGACTTTTCAGGCTCTGGTGATAAACTGGGCCCTGGGATAGTAGGTCTGGTATCAAAGAAAGCTATCAGTTATCCTTTGCTATCAAGATTCTGAGGATAGAGAACTAATTTCTTCTTGGCCAAGTGGGAGCTATGAGGATGACTTTTTTCTGACGAGATCTCCCTTATGACCTGCAAGATCAGACATATCAGGGGAAAATACTGTCTTCCTGTAAATTGATGCTTACCATAACATCTCCTATCATCAATAAATTCCTGACTGTGAATATTGATTCCATATGAAATTTTGTGTATTTCAAGTAAGGATTTAGGGTCTTGAGCTTCTGCACTAGAAACACATGTGAATAAATCCCCTTCCCCTGGCTCTCAAGTGTAAGGATCTGGAAACTCTAAGGGGACTGGTCCTATAACCCACTTCCTGTGCAGCTCTGAAATCACTTGTGGGAAGGTCGTCTTCTGTTCTAGATCCCAAGGGCTTCCTTGTAACCACAAATCTTTCTGGTGGTTTGTCCTGAAACTGATAACCTTGGGCAATGGTCTGAATAACAAATTGATTTGCCAAGATGCCCTGCCAGGCTGTCAGAAAGAAGGATAGATGGCATCCCACGGAAGGTCGGTGTCAAGGCCAATATTAATCCACAGGTGGATTGCAAACTAGACTAGGTTTACTTGTTTCCCTGTGAGGTTCATTGTTTCCTGGGTTCTGCCTCTTTATTAGACTGACTTGTATATAGGTCTTTGGAACTTGATAGGGACATTTTTAGTCTTTTCTGAAGATCTAGCTAGACCAGTATGATAAAAACATGAGGGTTCATTCAATGGGAATGCTGAATAGTTTTGGGTCACCTTGACAGGTTTTTAACCAATTTGATCTTCTGGCACAATTTAAAAGGCCAGTAGTTTTTGCTGTGTCTCTAACTGCCTCAGTCGAGGTGTCCTCTGAAAAGGAATCAGCCCTAAACATAGAAGAAAGTGTATCCAACAGAGCCTGTTTAGGAGTATTCATTTAATGTAACCCTTAAGGCTGTTTAACCAAACACC
This sequence comes from Gastrophryne carolinensis, assembly GCA_027917425.1. Classification (NCBI taxonomy): domain Eukaryota; kingdom Metazoa; phylum Chordata; class Amphibia; order Anura; family Microhylidae; genus Gastrophryne; species Gastrophryne carolinensis. The sequence continues at coordinate 149,659,566 of CM051234.1, forward strand.
CAGGTTATGTGCCACACAGTTGGAAGTTAAGGTGGGCTTAAGGGCAAAGGCTGCAGCATCCTCTGCTATTTTAAGAATGCCTTCAGTACATCTATCTATCTATCTATCTATCTATCTATCTATCTATCTATCTATTGGGTCTCTAAGGGTGCCAGAGTACTCAAAAGTGTAAGGATCTGGAAATCGGGCGAGCGATGCATTCAGCTTGGACGGTAAGGCTAAGCTGAGGTCTCCGAATCCTCAAAAGGAAATTTTCTCTTGACCAAACCAGTTAAACCGGACCAACACCCGTTTTTACCACATAAATAACTTGTTTTACTCACCTGCATACTGAGCCAGCAGCAAGAATGAAGTCCCGCGATTGGCCGCCAGGTGGTCACGTGGGCGCAGTGGCGTCGTCTGTGCCGGCTACCGGCAGGACCTGCCCATGTGACCACCCAGCGGCCAATTGCGTGACTCCGTTCTCGCCGCTGGCTCGGTATGCAGGTGAGTAAAACAAGTTATTTATGTGTTTTGCTGCGAGGGGGGCTCCAGAATTGTGGATGCCCCCCCCTCGCTTCTTACAATCCCTACACAGCGGGACCAACACCCGTTTAGGTAAAAACGGGTGTTGGTCCGGTTTAAGGAAAACTTCTTTCCCAGGAATTGCTATTCTTTCTTCATTACATTGAACAAGGGGAAGTTAATGGGAAAACATTTATCTTTCCTAACCAAAAGCGTATGGTACATGCATCCTATATGGACAATGGATGTAACTCTTTATAGAGATTCATAGTGTCTTAAATATCTTAAAGAAGAGCTGATGTTTCCTCAGCCAAAGCCATCATTAAGAGAGCCCCCATCAGATGAGGCTGCCCCCCCAATATATATGATTTCTGCAGTGGAAGGGTGGTGGAGCCCTTGGGGGTAGATAAGGAAGTCTCAACTGCACTGCAGAAGGCTTGGAGAGTAGAAGGTGTGTTAAAATTCACGGCTACCATTTCCTTCCACATTGTAGCAGATTCCAGACATTCTATGCTCTGAACATGGCCGACAACATGATTTACTTGAGTAAGGCAGTATGCTGGGGCAATTAATACAGAACCTGACCAATCTCTATCATTTTCTTTAGTTTTGACTAGAGATGAGCGAACTTTTGAAAAATTCGATTCGACTGATTCGCCGAATTTTCCGACAAAAATCGTTTCGACCCGAATAAATTCGCGACGAATCGCTATTAAAAACGGCTATTTCTGAGCCTCCTAGAGCCTCAATAGGGTTGTAAACCATTCTGCCTTGCTGTAACACGCACAGGATGCGTGCTGGGTTAGTTAAATAATACTTTGAATAAATATCACATGCAGATCAGAGGCATCGCTAATAGAATCGCAGAGCGGCACAATTGCAGAGAGTTAAAGTGGCATCACTATGAGGGGCAGAAGGAGCCCAAACATTGGATGAATCACACCCTGGAGTTGGCAGCAGCAGCAGGAGCCCAAATATTACTTTAAAGAGACCCTGGGGTTGGCTTCAGGAGCCCAAAAATTGGATGAATCACACCCTGGAGTTGGCAGCAGCAGCAGGAGCCCAAATATTACTTTAAAGAGACCCTGGGGTTGGCTTCAGGAGCCCAAAAATTGGATGAATCACACCCTGGAGTTGGCAGGAGTTGACAGCAGCAGCAGCAGGAGCCCAAATATTACATTAAAGAGACCCTGGGGTTGGCCTCAGGAGCCCAAAAATTGGATGAATCACACCCTGGAGTTGGCAGCAGCAGGAGCCCAAATATACACTGGAGTTGGCTTCAGGAGCCCAAAAATTGGATGAATCACACCCTGGAGTTGGCAGAAGTTGGCAGCAGCAGCAGCAGGAGCCCAAATATACACTGGAGTTGGCTTCAGGAGATCAAAAATTGGATGAATCACACCCTGGAGTTGGCAGAAGTTGGCAGCAGCAGCAGCAGGAGCCCAAATATACACTGGAGTTGGCTTCAGGAGCCCAAAAATTGGATGAATCACACCCTGGAGTTGGCAGAAGTTGGCAGCAGCAGCAGCAGGAGCCCAAAAATTGGATGAATCACACCCTGGAGTTGGCAGAAGTTGGCAGCAGCAGCAGCAGGAGCCCAAATATACACTGGAGTTGGCTTCAGGAGCCCAAAAATTGGATGAATCACACCCTGGAGTTGGCAGAAGTTGGCAGCAGCAGCAGGAGCCCAAATATACACTGGAGTTGGCTTCAGGAGCCCAAAAATTGGATGAATCACACCCTGGAGTTGGCAGGAGTTGACAGCAGCAGCAGGAGCCCAAATATTACTTTAAAGAGACACTGGGGTTGGCTTCAGGAGCCCAAAAATTGCATGATTCACACCCTGGAGTTGGCAGCAGCAGCAGCAGGAGCCCAAATATAGACTGGGGTTGGCTTCAGGAGCCCAAAAATTGGATGAATCACACCCTGGAGTTGGCAGGAGTTGACAGCAGCAGCAGGAGCCCAAATATTACTTTAAAGAGACACTGGGGTTGGCTTCAGGAGCCCAAAAATTGCATGATTCACACCCTGGAGTTGGCAGCAGCAGCAGCAGGAGCCCAAATATAGACTGGGGTTGGCTTCAGGAGCCCAAAAATTGGATGAATCACACCCTGGAGTTGGCAGGAGCAGGAGCCCAAATATTACTTTAAAGAGACACTGGGGTTGGCTTCAGGAGCCCAAAAATTGGATGAATCACACCCTGGAGTTGGCAGCAGCAGGAGCCCAAATATTACTTTAAAGAGACCCTGGGGTTGGCTTCAGGAGCCCAAAAATTGGATGATTCACACCCTGGAGTTGGCAGAAGTTGGCAGCAGCAACAGCAGGAGCCCAAATATTACTTCAAAGAGACCCTGGGGTTGGCTTCAGGAGCCCAAAAATTGGATGAATCACACCCTGGAGTTGGCAGCAGCAGGAGCCCAAATATTACTTCAAAGAGACCCTGGGGTTGGCTTCAGGAGCCCAAAAATTGGATGAATCACACCCTGGAGTTGGCAGCAGCAGGAGCCCAAATATACACTGGAGTTGGCTTCAGGAGCCCAAAAATTGGATGAATCACACCCTGGAGTTGGCAGCAGCAGGAGCCCAAATATTACTTTAAAGAGACACTGGGGCTGGCTTCAGGAGCCCAAAAATTGGATGATTCACACCCTGGAGTTGGCAGAAGTTGGCAGCGGCAGCAGCAGGAGCCCAAATATTACTTTAAAGAGACACTGGGGTTGGCTTCAGGAGCCCAAAAATTGCATGATTCACACCCTGGAGTTGGCAGCAGCAGCAGCAGGAGCCCAAATATAGACTGGGGTTGGCTTCAGGAGCCCAAAAATTGGATGAATCACACCCTGGAGTTGGCAGGAGCAGGAGCCCAAATATTACTTTAAAGAGACACTGGGGTTGGCTTCAGGAGCCCAAAAATTGGATGAATCACACCCTGGAGTTGGCAGAAGTTGGCGGCAGCAGCAGGAGCCCAAATATACACTGGAGTTGGCTTCAGGAGCCCAAAAATTGGATGAATCACACCCTGGAGTTGGCAGAAGTTGGCAGCAGCAGGAGCCCAAATATACACTGGAGTTGGCTTCAGGAGCCCAAAAATTGCATGATTCACACCCTGGAGTTGGCAGCAGCAGCAGCAGGAGCCCAAATATAGACTGGGGTTGGCTTCAGGAGCCCAAAAATTGGATGAATCACACCCTGGAGTTGGCAGGAGCAGGAGCCCAAATATTACTTTAAAGAGACACTGGGGTTGGCTTCAGGAGCCCAAAAATTGGATGAATCACACCCTGGAGTTGGCAGCAGCAGGAGCCCAAATATTACTTTAAAGAGACCCTGGGGTTGGCTTCAGGAGCCCAAAAATTGGATGATTCACACACTGGAGTTGGCAGAAGTTGGCAGCAGCAACAGCAGGAGCCCAAATATTACTTCAAAGAGACCCTGGGGTTGGCTTCAGGAGCCCAAAAATTGGATGAATCACACCCTGGAGTTGGCAGCAGCAGGAGCCCAAATATACACTGGAGTTGGCTTCAGGAGCCCAAAAATTGGATGAATCACACCCTGGAGTTGGCAGCAGCAGGAGCCCAAATATTAATTATATAATATTTAAAGAGACACTGGGGCTGGCTTCAGGAGCCCAAAAATTGGATGATTCACACCCTGGAGTTGGCAGAAGTTGGCAGCGGCAGCAGCAGGAGCCCAAATATTACTTTAAAGAGACACTGGGGTTGGCTTCAGGAGCCCAAAAATTGCATGATTCACACCCTGGAGTTGGCAGCAGCAGGAGCCCAAATATAGACTGGGGTTGGCTTCAGGAGCCCAAAAATTGGATGAATCACACCCTGGAGTTGGCGGCAGCAGCAGGAGCCCAAATATACACTGGAGTTGGCTTCAGGAGCCCAAAAATTGGATGAATCACACCCTGTGGAGAGTCATGTGGAGAAAAAGTAGCTTAGTTAGTAATATCTACATAAAATTATGAGTAAACAAATGCAAAAGTATTGCCAAAGTGAAGTTTTGTTTGAGGGTGTGTTTCCACCTTTTAATTAAATCAGAAACAAGAAGGTATCATTGCCTCTGACTAATTAGCCCTCAAAAATTCTTGGAATTTTTAATCTGGAATCATGTCTGATCCGTCTTATCCGAAGAATATTAATAAAAAGTAAGCGTAACGTAAAGGATTTTTTATTAATACTTACTTGTGGTCCGATGCGGAGGAATGTCTGTAACTGGAGAGCAGCGCCTTAAATCTGTTTTGCACGATCCATCTTTCATTAGTGTAGGTCTGGCCCCGTCATCAATCTACTGGAATACATCAGGCATTGTTGGGAGGAAAGCTTGGATGATCCATGCGCCATTCATTTCCACGCAGGGCAGTCTCTGGAAAAAAAAAAATCTGTATAAACCAGGGTCTTTTTCATATAAAAACAAATGGTTATTCTTGCTTTTCAACCATATGTTCCACAGCTTTACCAGTCATTGTGTCAGCCAATGAAGCAACTTTGTCTCGAAGTGCTGCAAAAGCAGTCCACTGCATCACAAGTGGCATCTGACACCCTCAGTCAACTGTCTGTCTGTTATGCTTTGGGTTCAGCTCCACTATCCATTGATGAAGATCTGATAATCATAAAATTCAGCAGCTACTGCCCAGCCAAGAAGTGGAGGAGACACTCGCCTCTTCTTCCACTAGCCGGCAATTAGTGATGAGGAGAGTGTCGTGGGAGGAGGTGTTGCAAGCCGAGGTAGTGGAAGAGGGTCCCTGGAGTCTGCGGCGCTGGCGGCGGCAGCAGCAGCAGCAGTGAATTATTGCGGACTGTTGTTAGGAAAAATCAGCTACTCAGCGATGTGGCAGTGTTTCATGCAGCATCCTGTGGAGAAAAAGTAGGTTAGTTAGTGTATATACATAAAATTATGAATAGACAAATGCAATGGTATTGCCAAAGTGAAGTTTTGTTTGAGGGTGTGTTTCCACCTTGTAATTAAATCAGAAACAACTAGCTATCATTTGCCTCTGAATAATTAGCCCTCAAAAATTCTTGGAATTTTTAATCTTGATGTCTGAGGGATTTCTCCTCTCAGACAGCGTCACCATAAGTCCAGCCTGCTGCATTACACTTGGAAGAACATCTTGTTTGCGCTGCGACAAGGAAGCCAGAGTCATGCGTCCTGACATGGCACACGTGTTCAGTCTAGTTGTCAAGCGTTTTCTGAAGTCTTGCCCCCATCTGAAAGAACAACAGGAAAGAAAGTTAGCATGCACTTCTGGCACTCCTACACCACCAAGCACAACCTTATTGAGCCTCAGCGTCACAACGGTGTACCCCACCATAGTCTGATTTGCGATGTTTCCACCCGTTGGAATTCCACCCTCCATATGCAGGATCCACTATAGCAGTGGTCCCCAACCCTGTCCTCAAGGCCCACCAACAGGCCAGGTTTTGCAGATCTCCACAAAGATGCACAGGTGGAGTAATTAGTGCAGCTGCAGAGCAATAGAGCTGGCTATTTGGAGATCCAAAAAACATGACATGTTGGTGGGCCTTGAGGACAGGGTTGAGGACCACTGCACTATAGGAACAGAGAAAAGCCATCACGGATTTCTGGATGATCCAAACGGATAGGGGGACACCCCTGTGTAAATTCAATGTAAACCATTGGCAGCTCATACGTGACACCGACCGTTTGCTCAGGCCCTTTGAGGAAGCTACGTTATTAGTCAGTTGCCAGGACTATGAGATGAACGATGAGATTCCACTGCTTCATGTACTACAACACATGTTGGAAACCATGGCTGGTCAGGGCACTGGAGACATGGCACATACATTTCACAGCCACATGAAGCCTGTGGGGGCTGAAGTGGAGGAGGGGGTGGGGCACAGCAAACCACAGTTTAGGTTTCACAAAATGACCATTTTATCTAGTCATCTGACAGGAGAGGAGGAGCAGGAGCAGCCACAGGAGCTAGAGGGTTGTGAGTAAGGCGAGACAGAGGACCCAGACACACCATGGCAGTTTACAGTGGAGATGGAGACAGGTAGTCCCTCCGAGTCACTTGCACAAATGGCACGATGCATGCTCACATGCATGCGTACTAGTGAGCGCAGAATTGTCTCCATTTGTCAGCGGGAAGACTTCTGGCTCTCCAACTTATTGGACCCTCGCTTCCGGCACAAAATGGGGGCATTTTTTACGCCCACTGAGAGGGAGGACAAACTGACCTACTACAGAGACATCCCACGTAGTCAGTTGGGCGATGTCTATCTGCGCCATGGCCCATACTCCCGCAGGTCTGACTCGGGGGGAAGTCTGCGATCACCTTCCACTGCCATGGCTGCTGGGGGGGTGGAAGGAGCAGCAGCAGCAGCTCCATCAGCAGCAGCCTCAGTCTTCAGTCGCTAGTGAGTAGCTTTCTACACCCGCATAGTGAGTCTACTCATGAGCAGCAGGAAGACCTGGAGCTGGACCTCAAACAGCAGGTCATGTCATACCTTGACATGACCATGCCAACACACCTTCAAGATCCACTGGATTTGCTGGGAAGCCAAACTTGACTTGTGCCCGCAACTAGCAGAGTTTGCCCTGGAAAAGCTGTACTGGCCGGACAGTAGTTGATTTAGATGGCAACTGGGCTGCTCTATATAACGAAGCAAAATGGCAAATTTACCTCACTATATAAGCTATTGCCCCTCAGATTTACACAGGGGCTGCTCTATATTATGCTGCAAAATGGCAAATTAACCTCACAATATAAGCTATTGCAGCTCTATATAAATAAAAATAAATAAATAAAAAAAAGGGCCTGTAGAAGCTTATTTAGTATAACAGATAGGGTGACATGTGCTGGTTTGGGATGCCCATATGGGCTAGTGTTTTGGCAGCAGTACAAAAACCAATGCAAAATGCAATAGCTTAATAAAGCTGATGCTGATCAACGCTTATTTAGTATAACAGATGGGGTGCAACATGCAGGTTTGGGATGCCCTGCGGCCTGGTGTATTTAAAGCAGACCAAAACCAATTCAAAATGCAATAACTTAATAAAGCTGAGGCTGTAGATGCTTATTTAGTATAAACAGGTAGGGTGCAAGGTGCAGCTTTGGGGTGCCCTGCGGCCTGGTTAAATGAAAGCAGTCAAAAAGGAAGTGCAAACTGAAGTAGCTTAATGAAGCTGATGCTGATCAACGCTTATGTTGTATACCAGATAGGGTGCAAGGTGCAGCTTTGGGGTGCCCTGCGGCCTGGTTTATTAAAAGCAGTCAAAAACAAGTGCAAACTGAAGTAGCTTAATAAAGCAGCTGATGCTGATCAACGCTTATGTTGTATAACAGATAGGGTTAAGATAGCATGTGCCTTGGGATGCCCGTGTGGCCTGTTATATTTCAAGCTGAACAAAAAGTAACAATAATCCAAGTATGAGACATAATTTTGACCTTCTTTACAGCGCCATACTTTGAAAAAAAAACCTTAATTTCATGCCGATCAATCCAAAGGTCAATGCCCCTAACAAAAATAGTGTTCGGCATAAGTTTTCCTTCTGGAAGGACGTAACCTTTAGTTTACATGGTTGGGGTAGGTTATCTTACAAATTGGGATACCCCAGGCAGCAGTGTCATTGAAAGAGACAGATTGTAATGCAGGCCATATGCAAGCAGAGAAACTCAGGCTGCAACAGGCCTATTTAGTTTACATGGTTGGGGTAGGTTATCTTACAAATTGGGATACCCCACTGTATATGAAACCGAATATAAATGCACACCCAAAAGTGGACAATCAGCCTCCAAGAGGCCTGCTTAGTTTAAATAAGAGAGCTGCTTAGCTTAAATAAGAGAGCTGCTTAGTATGGTAGGTAGGTTATGTTATGTTACAGAATGGGATGCCCCAAAGCTGACTTGAGATCAGTATATATGCACACAGCAGCAGTGTGTAAGCAGGCTCATACAGGCCAAATTTCTTTCAATAACTGTGCAGCTTACAGTAAATGCAGAGGCTAATGGTATGTTACAGAATGGGATGCCCCCAGCAGACTTGAGATCAGTATATATGCACACAGCAGCAGTGTGTTAGCAGGCTCATACAGGCCAAATTTCTTTAAATAACTGTGCAGCTTACAGTAAATGCAGAGGCTAATGGTATGTTACAGAATGGGATGCCCCAAAGCTGACTTGAGATCAGTATATATGCACACAGCAGCAGTGTGTTAGCAGGCTCATACAGGCCAAATTTCTTTAAATAACTGTGCAGCTTACAGTAAATGCAGAGGCTAATGGTATGTTACAGAATGGGATGTCCCAAGCAGACTTGAGATCAGTATATATGCACACAGCAGCAGTGTGTAAGCAGGCTCATACAGGCCAAATTTCTTTCAATAACTGTGCAGCTTACAGTAAATGCAGAGGCTAATGGTATGTTACAGAATGGGATGCCCCCAGCAGACTTGAGATCAGTATATATGCACACAGCAGCAGTGTGTTAGCAGGCTCATACAGGCCAAATTTCTTTAAATAACTGTGCAGCTTACAGTAAATGCAGAGGCTAATGGTATGTTACAGAATGGGATGCCCCCAGCAGACTTGAGATCAGTATATATGCACACAGCAGCAGTGTGTAAGCAGGCTCATACAGGCCAAATTTCTTTCAATAACTGTGCAGCTTACAGTAAATGCAGAGGCTAATGGTATGTTACAGAATGGGATGCCCCAAGCAGACTTGAGATCAGTATATATGCACACAGCAGCAGTGTGTTAGCAGGCTCATACAGACCAAATTTCTTTAAATAACTGTGCAGCTTACAGTTAATGCAGAGGCTAATGGTATGTTACAGAATGGGATGCCCCAAAGCTGACTTGAGATCAGTATATATGCACACAGCAGCAGTGTGTTAGCAGGCTCATACAGGCCAAATTTCTTTAAATAACTGTGCAGCTTACAGTAAATGCAGAGGCTAATGGTATGTTACAGAATGGGATGTCCCAAGCAGACTTGAGATCAGTATATATGCACACAGCAGCAGTGTGTTAGCAGGCTCATACAGGCCAAATTTCTTTAAATAACTGTGCAGCTTACAGTTAATGCAGAGGCTAATGGTATGTTACAGAATGGGATGCCCCAAAGCTGACTTGAGATCAGTATATATGCACACAGCAGCAGTGTGTTAGCAGGCTCATACAGGCCAAATTTCTTTAAATAACTGTGCAGCTTACAGTAAATGCAGAGGCTAATGGTATGTTACAGAATGGGATGTCCCAAGCAGACTTGAGATCAGTATATATGCACACAGCAGCAGTGTGTAAGCAGGCTCATACAGGCCAAATTTCTTTCAATAACTGTGCAGCTTACAGTAAATGCAGAGGCTAATGGTATGTTACAGAATGGGATGTCCCAAGCAGACTTGAGATCAGTATATATGCACACAGCAGCAGTGTGTAAGCAGGCTCATACAGGCCAAATTTCTTTCAATAACTGTGCAGCTTACAGTAAATGCAGAGGCTAATGGTATGTTACAGAATGGGATGCCCCCAGCAGACTTGAGATCAGTATATATGCACACAGCAGCAGTGTGTTAGCAGGCTCATACAGGCCAAATTTCTTTAAATAACTGTGCAGCTTACAGTAAATGCAGAGGCTAATGGTATGTTACAGAATGGGATGTCCCAAGCAGACTTGAGATCAGTATATATGCACACAGCAGCAGTGTGTTAGCAGGCTCATACAGGCCAAATTTCTTTAAATAACTGTGCAGCTTACAGTTAATGCAGAGGCTAATGGTATGTTACAGAATGGGATGCCCCCAGCAGACTTGAGATCAGTATATATGCACACAGCAGCAGTGTGTTAGCAGGCTCATACAGGCCAAATTTCTTTAAATAACTGTGCAGCTTACAGTTAATGCAGAGGCTAATGGTATGTTACAGAATGGGATGCCCCAAAGCTGACTTGAGATCAGTATATATGCACACAGCAGCAGTGTGTTAGCAGGCTCATACAGGCCAAATTTCTTTAAATAACTGTGCAGCTTACAGTAAATGCAGAGGCTAATGGTATGTTACAGAATGGGATGTCCCAAAAACCAGAGAGCACCTGGCAGGCAGCAGTAAGACTATGCACAGCAAAAGTGTCTTTATCATGCCTAATTTCAATTAGAATAGGTGCAAATGGTTAGGTTCTAAAACAGAGGCTGGTGTAGTCACAGAATGGGATGCCCCCAAAAAAAGATCCAGTAGTACTATGCCCAGCAAAAGTGTCTTTATCAGGCTAATTTCAAATATGATAAGAGCAAATGCTTATATGGTCTTAAACAGAGGCTGCTTTAGTCACAGAATGGGATGCCCCCAAAAAAAGATCCAGTAGTACTATGCCCAGCAAAAGTGTCTTTATCAGGCTAATTTCAAATATGATAAGAGCAAATGCTTATATGGTCTTAAACAGAGGCTGCTTTAGTCACAGAATGGGATGCCCCCAAAAAAAGATCCAGTAGTACTATGCCCAGCAAAAGTGTCTTTATCAGGCTAATTTCAAATATGATAAGAGCAAATGCTTATATGGTCTTAAACAGAGGCTGCTTTAGTCACAGAATGGGATGCCCCCAAAAAAAGATCCAGTAGTACTATGCCCAGCAAAAGTGTCTTTATCAGGCTAATTTCAAATATGATAAGAGCAAATGCTTATATGGTCTTAAACAGAGGCTGCTTTAGTCACAGAATGGGATGCCCCCAAAAAAAGATCCAGTAGTACTATGCCCAGCAAAAGTGTCTTTATCAGGCTAATTTCAAATATGATAAGAGCAAATGCTTATATGGTCTTAAACAGAGGCTGCTTTAGTCACAGAATGGGATGCCCCCAAAAAAAGATCCAGTAGTACTATGCCCAGCAAAAGTGTCTTTATCAGGCTAATTTCAAATATGATAAGAGCAAATGCTTATATGGTCTTAAACAGAGGCTGCTTTAGTCACAGAATGGGATGCCCCCAAAAAAAGATCCAGTAGTACTATGCCCAGCAAAAGTGTCTTTATCAGGCTAATTTCAAATATGATAAGAGCAAATGCTTATATGGTCTTAAACAGAGGCTGCTTTAGTCACAGAATGGGATGCCCCCAAAAAAAGATCCAGTAGTACTATGCCCAGCAAAAGTGTCTTTATCAGGCTAATTTCAAATATGATAAGAGCAAATGCTTATATGGTCTTAAACAGAGGCTGCTTTAGTCACAGAATGGGATGCCCCCAAAAAAAGATCCAGTAGTACTATGCCCAGCAAAAGTGTCTTTATCAGGCTAATTTCAAATATGATAAGAGCAAATGCTTATATGGTCTTAAACAGAGGCTGCTTTAGTCACAGAATGGGATGCCCCCAAAAAAAGATCCAGTAGTACTATGCCCAGCAAAAGTGTCTTTATCAGGCTAATTTCAAATATGATAAGAGCAAATGCTTATATGGTCTTAAACAGAGGCTGCTTTAGTCACAGAATGGGATGCCCCCAAAAAAAGATCCAGTAGTACTATGCCCAGCAAAAGTGTCTTTATCAGGCTAATTTCAAATATGATAAGAGCAAATGCTTATATGGTCTTAAACAGAGGCTGCTTTAGTCACAGAATGGGATGCCCCCAAAAAAAGATCCAGTAGTACTATGCCCAGCAAAAGTGTCTTTATCAGGCTAATTTCAAATATGATAAGAGCAAATGCTTATATGGTCTTAAACAGAGGCTGCTTTAGTCACAGAATGGGATGCCCCCAAAAAAAGATCCAGTAGTACTATGCCCAGCAAAAGTGTCTTTATCAGGCTAATTTCAAATATGATAAGAGCAAATGCTTATATGGTCTTAAACAGAGGCTGCTTTAGTCACAGAATGGGATGCCCCCAAAAAAAGATCCAGTAGTACTATGCCCAGCAAAAGTGTCTTTATCAGGCTAATTTCAAATATGATAAGAGCAAATGCTTATATGGTCTTAAACAGAGGCTGCTTTAGTCACAGAATGGGATGCCCCCAAAAAAAGATCCAGTAGTACTATGCCCAGCAAAAGTGTCTTTATCAGGCTAATTTCAAATATGATAAGAGCAAATGCTTATATGGTCTTAAACAGAGGCTGCTTTAGTCACAGAATGGGATGCCCCCAAAAAAAGATCCAGTAGTACTATGCCCAGCAAAAGTGTCTTTATCAGGCTAATTTCAAATATGATAAGAGCAAATGCTTATATGGTCTTAAACAGAGGCTGCTTTAGTCACAGAATGGGATGCCCCCAAAAAAAGATCCAGTAGTACTATGCCCAGCAAAAGTGTCTTTATCAGGCTAATTTCAAATATGATAAGAGCAAATGCTTATATGGTCTTAAACAGAGGCTGCTTTAGTCACAGAATGGGATGCCCCCAAAAAAAGATCCAGTAGTACTATGCCCAGCAAAAGTGTCTTTATCAGGCTAATTTCAAATATGATAAGAGCAAATGCTTATATGGTCTTAAACAGAGGCTGCTTTAGTCACAGAATGGGATGCCCCCAAAAAAAGATCCAGTAGTACTATGCCCAGCAAAAGTGTCTTTATCAGGCTAATTTCAAATATGATAAGAGCAAATGCTTATATGGTCTTAAACAGAGGCTGCTTTAGTCACAGAATGGGATGCCCCCAAAAAAAGATCCAGTAGTACTATGCCCAGCAAAAGTGTCTTTATCAGGCTAATTTCAAATATGATAAGAGCAAATGCTTATATGGTCTTAAACAGAGGCTGCTTTAGTCACAGAATGGGATGCCCCCAAAAAAAGATCCAGTAGTACTATGCCCAGCAAAAGTGTCTTTATCAGGCTAATTTCAAATATGATAAGAGCAAATGCTTATATGGTCTTAAACAGAGGCTGCTTTAGTCACAGAATGGGATGCCCCCAAAAAAAGATCCAGTAGTACTATGCCCAGCAAAAGTGTCTTTATCAGGCTAATTTCAAATATGATAAGAGCAAATGCTTATATGGTCTTAAACAGAGGCTGCTTTAGTCACAGAATGGGATGCCCCCAAAAAAAGATCCAGTAGTACTATGCCCAGCAAAAGTGTCTTTATCAGGCTAATTTCAAATATGATAAGAGCAAATGCTTATATGGTCTTAAACAGAGGCTGCTTTAGTCACAGAATGGGATGCCCCCAAAAAAAGATCCAGTAGTACTATGCCCAGCAAAAGTGTCTTTATCAGGCTAATTTCAAATATGATAAGAGCAAATGCTTATATGGTCTTAAACAGAGGCTGCTTTAGTCACAGAATGGGATGCCCCCAAAAAAAGATCCAGTAGTACTATGCCCAGCAAAAGTGTCTTTATCAGGCTAATTTCAAATATGATAAGAGCAAATGCTTATATGGTCTTAAACAGAGGCTGCTTTAGTCACAGAATGGGATGCCCCCAAAAAAAGATCCAGTAGTACTATGCCCAGCAAAAGTGTCTTTATCAGGCTAATTTCAAATATGATAAGAGCAAATGCTTATATGGTCTTAAACAGAGGCTGCTTTAGTCACAGAATGGGATGCCCCCAAAAAAAGATCCAGTAGTACTATGCCCAGCAAAAGTGTCTTTATCAGGCTAATTTCAAATATGATAAGAGCAAATGCTTATATGGTCTTAAACAGAGGCTGCTTTAGTCACAGAATGGGATGCCCCCAAAAAAAGATCCAGTAGTACTATGCCCAGCAAAAGTGTCTTTATCAGGCTAATTTCAAATATGATAAGAGCAAATGCTTATATGGTCTTAAACAGAGGCTGCTTTAGTCACAGAATGGGATGCCCCCAAAAAAAGATCCAGTAGTACTATGCCCAGCAAAAGTGTCTTTATCAGGCTAATTTCAAATATGATAAGAGCAAATGCTTATATGGTCTTAAACAGAGGCTGCTTTAGTCACAGAATGGGATGCCCCCAAAAAAAGATCCAGTAGTACTATGCCCAGCAAAAGTGTCTTTATCAGGCTAATTTCAAATATGATAAGAGCAAATGCTTATATGGTCTTAAACAGAGGCTGCTTTAGTCACAGAATGGGATGCCCCCAAAAAAAGATCCAGTAGTACTATGCCCAGCAAAAGTGTCTTTATCAGGCTAATTTCAAATATGATAAGAGCAAATGCTTATATGGTCTTAAACAGAGGCTGCTTTAGTCACAGAATGGGATGCCCCCAAAAAAAGATCCAGTAGTACTATGCCCAGCAAAAGTGTCTTTATCAGGCTAATTTCAAATATGATAAGAGCAAATGCTTATATGGTCTTAAACAGAGGCTGCTTTAGTCACAGAATGGGATGCCCCCAAAAAAAGATCCAGTAGTACTATGCCCAGCAAAAGTGTCTTTATCAGGCTAATTTCAAATATGATAAGAGCAAATGCTTATATGGTCTTAAACAGAGGCTGCTTTAGTCACAGAATGGGATGCCCCCAAAAAAAGATCCAGTAGTACTATGCCCAGCAAAAGTGTCTTTATCAGGCTAATTTCAAATATGATAAGAGCAAATGCTTATATGGTCTTAAACAGAGGCTGCTTTAGTCACAGAATGGGATGCCCCCAAAAAAAGATCCAGTAGTACTATGCCCAGCAAAAGTGTCTTTATCAGGCTAATTTCAAATATGATAAGAGCAAATGCTTATATGGTCTTAAACAGAGGCTGCTTTAGTCACAGAATGGGATGCCCCCAAAAAAAGATCCAGTAGTACTATGCCCAGCAAAAGTGTCTTTATCAGGCTAATTTCAAATATGATAAGAGCAAATGCTTATATGGTCTTAAACAGAGGCTGCTTTAGTCACAGAATGGGATGCCCCCAAAAAAAGATCCAGTAGTACTATGCCCAGCAAAAGTGTCTTTATCAGGCTAATTTCAAATATGATAAGAGCAAATGCTTATATGGTCTTAAACAGAGGCTGCTTTAGTCACAGAATGGGATGCCCCCCAAAAAAAGATCCAGTAGTACTATGCCCAGCAAAAGTGTCTTTATCAGGCTAATTTCAAATATGATAAGAGCAAATGCTTATATGGTCTTAAACAGAGGCTGCTTTAGTCACAGAATGGGATGCCCCCAAAAAAAGATCCAGTAGTACTATGCCCAGCAAAAGTGTCTTTATCAGGCTAATTTCAAATATGATAAGAGCAAATGCTTATAT
>CM051234.1:149675366-149860366 GCA_027917425.1 Gastrophryne carolinensis
GCAGCTGCCACCCCCCCCTTTGTTTCTTTTAAAACAATGCTATTGTTTGTTTTATATACAGTAGTGATACCCTAATACCCTTTTGTATGTAGTAATCTATTTTCGATTTACAAAGGTTTGCCTATGTTTAATTGACCTTATATATTGTCTCTGGATTACGGTGTTGTAAAGAAATCTCTGCGCCTAAAAATTGCCATAACAACAACCTACATGCAGTTTAACTAGATCAACTGTGTCAAACTATATGGGTTGCCATGGAAACTGGATTCATTTATTAAAAACAGCATCCAAGCTTAATCAGTCAAAATGCACCCTGCTATCCAGCTCCCCATTCAAATAAATGTATTTGTATTTAAATGGAACCAAATATATATGAAGACATTTACTAAATGATCTATTACTCTAAGATAAGATGTGAGCAAAGAAAGCAATGTTTTTATTGTATTGGCAATCCTGTAATGTAATTGCATGCTGGAAGTCGATAAATGTTAATTTATTTAATTTTTCTTCCTGCATCAAAGGGAGATTTACATTTATCTTGGCAGTTGCTTGAACGCAGTTTATCCAAGATACTAGAATACAATTTATTATTGTGCCATCATAAGGGATCAGAGAGCATTGCTGCTTGTAGCTGAATGTTATAGTCATATATGAGTTTCTTGGACAAGTGATAATCCAAAGCACTTGCAAATATTCAATAATTTACAGGACCTCTGGGCTACCCTGGGCTTTGCTTTGACAGTGGGTGTGTGTGTAGGGGGTGGGGGGGGTGGGGGGTCATAAGAAGGAAAATTAAGACTAGATTCTCAGAGCAGGTACATTTTAAGCAGCTGGCTAGTAGTGTGGGATTTGGATATCTTCTGAATCAGAATATTCCCCAAAAAATGTACATTTTTCAGCATGTGACTAGGCATTCTGACTATGGCAGGCTGACTGTCATTGTGAGAAAATCTGCTTGCGGTAGACCTACATTGGATTATGTACCTAACCACGCTTTCTGTGTGACCCACATTTTCCGAACAATGCTCCATGACAAAGCGGACAGGAAACAGCACACACCCCGCAGCAGCCACTACCTCCTAGTAGAGACTATTATATGTTCAATCCCAGGTGCAAAGTTGCCAGCAAGGGGTATGAGAAAAAAAATGTGATGTAAAACTCTGCACATACTGCAGCTTTAAACTAAACAACTGAAACCGGACCTTCACCACGATTTATTGAAAAGCCCAAACCCTTAAAAAAACGATTCCCCAGCGTCTAAAATTAATATATTTGAAGTTTTTAGTCACTTACTTATTATTCTTTCCCACACTGGGCTGCAACTCTGTTAAGGACTTTAGGATACGGGCGCCGTCATCTTGACTCAGAAGCATCACACATACTGATGAGAGGAGAGCGGGGTAAAGTACAGGGGGGTGGGTTATAGCTGTGCTTTGCTCAGACAGAGCAGAACTGGGGTCAGGAAAAGGTCAGCAGTCCCAGAATGCAGTTCGACATAGTCAGAAGGCACTTCCTGTTTGCAGGCTGCCTGGTGTTCCATAAGCCGCCATCTTGGATGTTTAAAGGCTCATAACATGCAGTAGATGCAGGTAGGATGATTTTTAATGTGAGCAATCTGTATGTACAAGGTGTGGGAAACATATAAGGTATACTCTTATTCAGAGTGAAGGACCGCTTGAAGGTCTCCCTCCACAGCACCACACACAGTCACTGATGGTTGAGTGCATGAGCAGTTGTTGCTGCTGAGGACTCTTCCATTTTAGAGGGCTTACAGCAAAGGGGTTTCCCAAAATCAGGATGGGGGTGGAGATAAAATTACATGTGAGTTATTTTGCCTTTATGCCCCCTTTGCAATTTGGGGGTTGGATTAGAGAGCCCACAAATATCTGAATCTGGGTCAACTGAATTAAAAATGTCTCTAAATGAGCAGCGAACTCTCCCTTAAGATACACGAAGGGCAGATTGGGCTAAACATTAGCCTGCATCATCTACACTTTTACACATTTTACACATGATAAGAAGCTGAGAATAGGGGACACTATTACTAAAGACTTAGTATTGTAGGGGCAGATGATGTGGCAGGGATGGGTATGGCCACTTGAGATTTTAGCATTGTAGGAGTAGAGTCCAGGCAAGACAATGGTTATGCCACTCTAACAGCTATGATGCTGAGACTATAGCATTATAGGGGTAGAGCCTAGACAGGGCGATGGATATGATCACTTGTACAACCATGATGAAAATACTATAGAATTATAAGGGTAGAGGCTAGACAGGGCAATGGATATAACAACTTGTACAGCCATGATGCTAAGACTATAGCATTATAGGGGTAGAGGCTAGGCAGGGCAATGGATATGACCACTGCATCCAAGACCTTTGCTAGTGTTCTTTTAATAGCTGTCAGGTATTACATTGTGAGCCTTGTGTCGCTTAGTCACTAATGGTGAAACTGCTGGTTTGGGACGCACTTCCCACTCCTTGGACCATGTCACAATCCTGCACGATCCAGGTCGCAGCTGTGACACAGCCAGCTTGTTGATCACAGGAGCCCGCACTTTGTGTTTTATATTGGTTAGACTGCAAAGTGACACCAGGAAAAAAGGTCCATTGTAGGGGTAGAGCATAGGCAGGGCATGAATATGACCACTCTCTCAGCCATGTTACAGAGGCTATAACATTGTAGGGGTAGAGCATTTAGAGTGCATAGATATGTCGACTCTCACAGCCATTATGCTGAGGCTATATAAGATTGTATGGGTAGAGCATAGACAGGGAATGGATATGGACACTCTCACAGTTTAGATACAGCAGGACTGGTTATGGTAGGAAGGGCTGGAGGGTGAGCCTAAAGCAGAGGTGTAGCTAGGCTTTCTGGCATCCAGGGCAAATATTCAAAATGGCACCAGCACCTGCACTCAGGCCCCACTTTGGCGCCCCCTTGACCTGCTGCACCCTGGGCACATGCCCCCTCTGCCCCCCTATAGCTATGCCCCTGGCCTAAAGAGGCCGAGAATAGAAGGGGGTTTAGAAGCAGCAAAAACAACATCACATAAATGGGAGGAAGTAAATTCTAGCACAAGCTGTGCGATAGAATGAGTCATATTCAGACACCTTCGGAGAGCATCCTACCTTCACAAGAGTTTGGCAGTGCAGATAAAAAAGAATGAAAAAACATTTGGGAATTTAGATCACCTTTCTACAGTAAATAAATGTAGCTTGTGAGGCTTCTCCTTAACATAGAGTAGGAACCAAAAAACAAACATATCTCCCTGTTAGGTCCACAAATAACTATAAGGAAGAGGAACAGGTGACTTTTTTGGCAAAATGTAGGACACATTTTTTTATTTACACTTTTTGTGTGTCAACGCTAAACATGTTCAACTGTAATTTTTTAAGGGATTTACAGGGATTTCCCAGGAAAATGATATATTGTCTAGGCTTTAAAAAGAAATGTATTGTTTTAAGTGTATTCTCAAAATTTTTAGGTGAAATATGTACAAAATCTATTTGTTACAATTTGTTTTTCAATAAAATCTTATTGAGTGTAAAATCACAATTAAAAAACTAAAAAGGTACTACATATGTATTGGTAGACATCCTATCCTGCCCAGGAGACTCCACCAAACTGAAACAGTGTTTTAGGAGATTTTCAGATAAAATACAACAACTATGAACACCTTGCAGTTTTTCAAGAAAAACAACCCTTTTACATTTGAAATAACCCTATACAAGAGTACACACCTCAAGCTTTCTAGGCATACCAGGCTTGTTGACATGGGCACAGTTTTTTGGAAGTAATCCCTCAGTGAATTCTGCAGAGGGTTTCGCTAAGAAAAAAATAAAAAAGCAGAATCAAAGCCACATTTACCTAAAAAAACATTATGCAAAGTTAAATATGAAAAAGCAAAGTCCCCTGAACAGAACAATACTAAACATGCATAGGTACTGTCAATGAAAGAGTTGCCAAACACCCCAAAGTTAAGCATGCGCATAAGGATAGTTTAACTTGAAAATTTTAGCTATGACAAAGCGCACACCTTGCAATTTTTCAACCAAAACAGTCTTTACAGCCCTTACCCCCCACAGCCCATATATCCCCTGAAAGTACACACGTTAAGCTTTCTAGGTATAACCAGATCGTTGTAGTGGGCTCATCTTTCTGGAAGTAATCCCTCGAAGAATGCCCAGGGTTTCCCTAACAAAATGTATAAAAAAGCAGAATAAAAAACGCATTTTCCTAAAACAGCAATATGCAAACAAGAAAAATCTAACTAAATCTGAAATGGAAAGGTCCCCCCAAGCAGAACAATACCCAACATACATAGGTTTGTTTAACCATTTTAACTGCCAGCCTACTTGAGATTTTGTCACCCTCTGTTGACGTGCAATTTTTCATCATTTTGCGTTATATTTAATCGTGTTTTTTGCAGAAATATCCAGAAAAATTATCTATTTTTTGCGGCAGAGTTTAGGCTTTAACGTGAAATGTCTTGTTTGTAATTTATCTTCTGTTTGTAATTTATTTACTGTAAATTTTACGGGCCTGGCACTTAAGTGTTGGAGGCGCAACCACAGGAAATGTACGTGCCTGACACTTAAAGGGTTAAACTAGGTGAGTGTCGGTCTCCTCGCCCTTCTTGCTCTTTTATGGGACTCGGGCGTGCTCCAGCGCTGTCTGCATGCAGCCGCAGACATGCACGCTTGGGTGTTTGTACTTGATCTGGCTCTTCATCCATTGCATTGCTCAACAGTGCCACCTGGTGTTCAGCACACTGCAAGTGCATGGAGCCTAGAGCGTAAGCTCCTGGGCTTGCTATTTACTTCCAGGTTTCCTTTGCTGTGAATGGACAGGAAGGGACTCACCTCATACTCTGAGACGTAACTCCCAACTTTACTGACCGCACTGATGTTATTTAACGGCCCTGCAGTACAATTGGACACAGTTACTTCCATTAGCTGAAATGGTTTATAATAACTCAGTCCATTCTTCCACCCGCCTCACTCCGTTTGCTGCAAATTATGGATTTGATACCAAGACCTTATCTGATACCTGCATCCCAGTGAATGCACCGGCAGCTGCGGCTTTAGGAGCTCATCTAACTACCACTCATCAGATGCTCCGAACAACCCTTCAAGTTGCCCAAGAATGTTACAAACAAATCGGTCTTTAGCTTCCAATTTCACGGTAAGAGATCAAGTCCTTCTCTCTACTATTCATCTTAGGCTTCCCTCGAAGATGTTGGGTCCTAAGTTTATCAGGTCTTTTAGGATCAAGAGAGCTATTAACAAAGTTGCCTTTGAACTAGAACTACCTACACGTCTGAAGATACATCTAGTTTTTCATGTGTCCCTTTTAAAGAAAGGAATTTTTAAAGATCCTCTAGATACACTTCCTGATCCAATTATTGTGGATGGAGAAGAGGAATATGAGGTCGAACAGATCCTGGATTCATGGAAGAGAGGTGCCTCGATTCAGTAACTTGTTCAATGGAAGGGTTACAGTCCGGAGGAGGATTCCAGGGAGCCATCTAGTAATGCTCCACAATGGAACAAAGCTTTTTTAGCAAAGACTCTCTAAGTCGGCCGCCCGAAAGCGTCCTTTAAGGGGGGGCAATGTTGGTCTCCTCACCCTTCTCACTCTTCTATGGGACGTGGGCGTGCTCCATCGCTGTCTGCACACAGCTGCAGACGTGCATGGTTGGGTGTTTGTACTAGATCTGGCTCTTCATCCATTGCACTGCTCAACAGCGCTACCTGGTGTTCAACACACTGCAAGTGCACGAAGCCTAGAGTGTAAGATCTTGGGCTTGCTTTTTACTTCCAGGTTTCCTTTGGTCTGAATGGACAGAAAGTGACCTCACTGATACTCTGAGACGTCCCTACCAACTTTATTGACATCACTATTTAAATGGACAGCTGGCCTGTTTTCATTCCTGTGTTATCAGCTAAGTTCCTGGATCCTGTTTCCTGTGTTTCCTGATTGATTTCCTGTATTGACATGGCCTGCTCTTGGATTAACCCTTGGATGGATTACATGGTTTTGAACTTGGACTTCTTTGTACTTTGCCTGTTTGCTGCCAGCCCCTGAACTCGGATTTATTGATTGGACCTTGCCTGTCTGCCGCCAGCCCCTGAATTCTAATTTGTTCTTTTGGACTTATTTTCTTTGCTGCACCCCCATACCTGGAGCTCCGATCAACCCGCCCTGTTCATGGTCGTAGCCAGGAGGCTTGACAGTGAGACCCTGTCAAGCAGTGGGTGTACAAACATTGCCCACAGGGCTGTAATACCAGTTCCCAAAAAAAAGCATCAACCGACCTAAAAGCCTATGATTCATTGGTTCTTACTATGGTAGTCATGAATGTCTTTGTACAGACTTGTAGCTTTCTATCTAACGAATATTGCAAAGAAGAACCTGGACCCCTTACAGTTTACTAAAAGGGAAAATAGGTCCACAGAGGACGCAGTCAACATGGCATTAAAACTCTCTTTTAAACATCTTGAGCATTCCAACACCAACATCAGAGTATTGCTAGTGGATGTTAGCTCTGCTTTCAATACAATTGACCCCATCATACTCCATGAGAAACTAAGACAGCTGTGTAGAACACACAGAGGGTTAAACTAGGTGAGACCCTGTCCAGCAGTAGGTGTACAAACAATGGATCCCCCCCCAGGGCTGTCTCCTCTCTCCTCTGTTATATACATTATATACTAATGATTGTACAATGATTGTCGTAAATTTGCTGGCGACACTGCCATTACTAGCCTTATCAAGGCTGACAACACAGAGGATTGCTACAATGAGATCAGGAAACTTGGCGACTGTATATCTCGAATCTATATCTCAATCCAGGAAAAAAATAATGATGGAGATAATGTGCAGCATATGAATAGGCAGCCTATCCCTGCATTAGGACCTTATTATTATTCCTGCATATTACCTTTAATTTGATCCTGATGGAGTCACATAATGAACTTGTAAATAAATGTATTGCGTCTTTACTTTTTGGTATTATATTAAGTAGTTATATGGTATTAGTAACATAGTAACATAGTATGTAAGGCTGAATAATGACTTTAGTCCATCCAGTTCAGCCTGTTTAACTCCTTCCAGTGGTCTAGTAGTCATAGCTGGAAATGTTATTACATGCCAGGAAGGCATCAATGCCACTTTTGAACGTTTTTACTGTATCCATCATTACTACCTCCTCTGGCAGCGAGTTCCATAGTCTCACTGCTCTTACAGAGAAGAATCCCCTCCTATGTCGGTGGAGAAAGCACCTTTCCTCTAACCTTAGTGGATGCCCTCGGGTTATGGTTACACTCCAGGGTATAAATAGATTGTGGGACAGATCTTTGTATTGACCCCGAATATATAATTATATTAAGTAGTTTTTCTGCAGTGGATTGTAATATCCATAGTGTGAACTTAGAACTATACATTGTATCAGATCTGAAACAGCTTCATTCACTTGCATCAAACTAATCTGCTGGCAGCTTTCCAAGTGAATTTTGTATATATGTTGTATGTTTATTTTTGTTACATACCTCTTGGTACACATGTCACACACTACTGTCTGTACAAGACTTTTCTTTAGAGAGTGTTACAATCTCTCAAAGTAATAATCTCTATATTATGTATCTGAATGTCTGGATGTTATTACTTTTATCAAATGGGATATGCTAACACTGGAGATAAAAATGGGATTGATACTTTTACTAACGCCTAAATACAATTTAAATTTTACATATTTTCAGGTACTTTCAGGTACTTTTCAGGCACAGAGGCACTGAAGGACACAAATTATATAAAAAAAAAAACATATATATATGGTTCCTGGTTTCGCCCCTGATTATAATCATTACTGTCATTACTCTTATACTTTACTAACTACAGCTACTTCTAGCAAAATTATGATTGCTTATTAATATTCTTATATTTTATTATAATACATAAAGCCATCTTATGACCTACATGGTATGTGTTTTTTTTTACTATACTCCCTGCCTTCCTCCCCTCCCTCATGCAAATAGAAATTCCTTGTATGCATGTTTATATATATATTTGGCAGTAAGAAAACCTATACTGATAAGACACTGTCAAGGAACGATGCGGTCATGGTAATTGAACTGCATTACTCACAGCTCCCTCTTGGGGGCAGTGGACACTCTTGTTTCCAATCACACAGGAAATGTGACAAGCTTTTTGGACTAGGCTATTTCGATCCAGCCAGCTGAGAGCTGAATTTTAACAAGCTATTCAAGTTGCTCTGCTTACTTTTCTACCACTATTCCCAGCAGTATAATTAATAAAAGGCTTTCATATCTGAAATGTAATCTCTCTAACATTACTAAAACATTAGGCTTGTCACTGCAAAATTATTTTCATAATGTTCTTGACCTATCTTAACATTTTACGCAGATTTTGCGCCTTAAAGCTCTCCTACAGCCATATCTGTTTTTTCAATATAACAATGAACATTGCTTATTAAATATTTATGACGAATTGGCTGCTCGTGTGCAGCCTTTGTGTCCATACTCCATTTATATTGCAATCCTCTGTACTTCCCCCGCTCAAGATGCCATTTTTCCTCACTTCTTAGAGGACTTTAATCTTTTTTCTACTGTTCATATTTTGTCATCGCACACACGACTATTCCTCTGATCTCACTTCACAAGCGTCTCAAAGAGTTAACATCTTCTCCCTCATTACTTAAAGCTGTAAATAAAATATGAACAGGTGCTGTGAGCAAAATATATTACTATATTAACAAGAGGATTACATTCCCAGAATAACTTTCATGATTTTTCTTCATTAGGATGGAAAATGAGCAAATTAATACAATATGTTTTTCCTTTAGTGTAGCCATAGCTATATCAGGTCCAGTAAGGTGACCATGAGGGCCCTTTCAAATATACTTTATATGCTTCTAATAGCAGACAGAAAGTCATGCACTGGAGCTGGGGGGGGGGGGGGGGGGAATTAGTGGAGCTGGGAGTGGACGGATGACTGGAGCTGCATGGTCGAATGGAGCTGGGGTAGATACGTGGAGCTGGGTGGGTAGAAAGATGATTAGAGATAGATGGGGGGTGGGTATACGTGAATGGAGATGGGTGTAGAAGTGGGAAGCGAATGGATGACTGGAGCTAGGTAGGTAATTGGAGCTGGGTGGAGTGATATGTAAGTGGAGCTGGGTGGGGGAATAGATGACTGGAGCTGGGAGGGGGTGGATGAGTGGAGCTGGGTGGGTAGAAAGATGATTAGAGATAGATGGGGGGTGGGTATACGTGAATGGAGATGGGTGTAGAAGTGGGAAGCGAATGGATAACTGGAGCTAGGTAGGTAATTTGAGCTGGGTGGAGTGATATGTAAGTGGAGCTGGGTGGGGGAATAGATGACTAGAGCTGGGAGGGGGTGGATGAGTGGAGCTGGGTCGGGCGTGGATAGAACATATGGCTGGGGGGTGGATCAGAGGAGCTGGGTGAGGAAGTAAGTGAGAGGAGCTGGAGGCTTGAGTTTTGGTAATAAAAAAAATATCACATTACGGTGAGTGGGGAGATCTGGATCCCCACAAATGTCAACCCTGTCCCCTCCAAATGAGTTACGTGTCACGTCAGCGGCCTGGCTTCTTCCTGTGACGAAGACTTCTTTCTATTATGGCTGACACAAGGGCAGCACCTATAGCTGCTGTGTGCTGCTCTTCCATTACTTCGCCGACCACAGAAGATTAATTGCTGAATGAGTGGGCTTTGTTTTACAGGGGTAGGGGATTAATTTTGGGTGGGGGGGGGTTGATATGTGTGAGTCAATGAATTGCTTTGTGTGTAGAGCTAGTTTGTGTGTGTGGGAGGTTAATTGCTGTGTGTGTGTGTGTGGGGGGGGGGTGGTATTTAAGGGAGGGAGTTACTGTGTGTGTGTGTGTGTGTGTGTGTGTGTGTGTGTGTATATGTGGGGGGGTGTTGATATTTAAGGGAGGAGGTTACTTTTTGTGTGTGTGTGTGTTGATATTTAAGGGAGGAGGTTACTTTGTGTGTGTGTGTGTGTGTGTGTGTGTGTGTGTGTGTGTGTGTGTATATGTGGGGGGGTGTTGATATTTAAGGGAGGAGGTTACTTTTTGTGCGTGTGTGTGTGTGTGTGTGTTGTTGATATTTAAGGGAGGAGGTTACTTTTTGTGTGTGTGTGTGTGTGTGTGTGTGTGTGTGTGTGTGTGTGTGTGTGTGTTGATATTTAAGGGAGGAGGTTACTTTGTGTGTGTGTGTATGTGTGTGTGTTGATATTTAAGGGAGGAGGTTACTTTTTGTGTGTGTGTGTGTGTGTGTGTGTGTGTGTGTGTGTGTGTGTGTTGTTGATATTTAAGGGAGGAGGTTACTGTGTGTGTGTGTGTGTGTGTGTCCGATTAATTCATGTGTTTGGGATGCAGTACATTGCTCAGAATGGGTCAACTGCTGTGTATGAGGAAGTTAATTGTATGAGGGGTTGATTGCTATGTGCAAGTGGTTAATTACTGTGCAAAAATATGTTAATTGAGGTGTTTGAGGGAGTTCATTTCTGTGGATGTGGAGGTTATTTCCTAATTGTAAAAGGGTTCATTGCTGTGTGTGTGTGTGTGTGTGTTGGGGGGTCATTAAGTACTGTGTGGAGGGGGTTAATTGCTGTAGGTGGGGTTAAGTGATGTATTAGTAGGGGTAATGTATGTGGGCTAGGTTAAATATGTGTAAAGGGGTATATTACTCTGTGTGAGGAGGGTTTAAGTATATGTGGGGGATTTTATTTCCCTGTTTGAGGAGAGTTAATTGATAAGTTTGAGGGGGTTCATTGATGAGTGTAAGGATTATATTATATGTTGGAGTTAATTCAAGCGTATGATGGGGTTAATGGATGTGCATGAAGGGCTTAATTAATGTCTGTGTGAGCTAACTAATTGGGTGGGGGGTTAATTGATAGGTGTGAGGGGCTTTTCAATGTATATATTTTATTCAATAATTTTTACAGAAGAGTGAGGTAGAAGGATTTTTTATTGCTGCTGCTTGAGGGGGAGGGCATATGAAAAGGGGGATGATTAAACATTGCTGATTGGCTGAGATTTAATTATACTGGGGTGGCCAGGGGTTGTTGCAAAGAGCGGGGGGGGGGGGTCATCCAAAGTTTTGATGAGTGTGAGGGGTTAATTAATGAGTGTAAGGGAGTTAATTGATGTGTGTGAGGGGATTATTTGATGTGTGTGAGTTTAATTGAAGTGTGTGAGTGGGTTAAATAAAGAGTAAGGGGAGTAATTTCTGATGGGTGAATAAGATAATGGATATCTGTCATTTATTGATTATTACCAAAGGGAAATGTAGAGGGATCATTTATTGTTGTGCCATAGGGTGTTAACAGAAGCAAAAAGGGCTAATTAAACATTGCTTGTTAACAGGGAGAAATGTATTTAATCTGGAGGGCCAAGGCAAGAATGCCAGCTGACATGAGCCAGCTTGTTGGCTGCATCTCCGGCTTCCCTGTAGAATGGGCACTTTAGGTACAGTGAAGCAGGGCATGTGGCTGCGGGCACCAGGGCTGCAGTGGGATCTGCTGGGTAAGGGGAGTGTACCTCATGGGGTTTCACACAGCGGGGTTCCCAGATTTTGAAAGCCCCAGAGGCAGGCAAATTACGTCCCTGGTGGAAGGCTTCTTGGCTGAAAAGAGGCCCTGACTCCCCAATAATTCTGAAAAGCAAATAATTTAATTTGAGCAAATCCTAATATGTGAAAATCCTATTTAAGAAATGATACCGGCGCTGGAATTGTTTAAATAATTTAGATCTAAGTACAGGATTTGACACTCACAAACATGAAGCAGCTATCCCCTTTCAAGTGCAACCGGCAGATAATCTTGATTGCTTTAAATGAATTTTCATATTTTTTATATTATGTGAATGTTTTTAATAGATTGAAATGCTTTAATTATGGCTCTGCGTTATATAGCAACTGTTTATCTTTTCAGTATATTTATATTGCACAATTATATTCTGCAGAATGTTCTCCAATTGCAGCAGCATAGAGATCACTCACACATTGCAGAAAGCTGTGAGTCAGTGGTGAGATAATTACATTGTAACAACAGGTATGTCATTGCTTTTAGAATGTGACAAATAAGGGAGTAGCCTTTGTTACATTGCAACAGCAGCCACACCAAGTGTAAACCTGCAGAGAGCCTCACGGACCTAGTTTTATTATAATGAGTTCTGCTGTCTCTTTATTCTGACTTTATATATTTAGGACATATGTTATTTTAAATAATTTAATTGTCTTTAAAGCAGACCTCCAGTCAAAAAACATAGTAAATTGATATCCTAAGGCCCCTCTGTGACAATCAGTGACATAAGCTTATTTAGAGGGATTAACTGCAGATGTTTAGAGTAGCAGGCAGATTCTGCAATACTAAACATGCATGGCAGCAGCCATCTTGCTATACACGTGAAGACACATTCTGAAAAACCGAGTCTCCCAGTCAAATTTGCCACATAACTCTGTGTAATCATCTTTTATTTCTAGGCAGAAGTAGTAATCCTTTACTCATCTTTGAATAAAATACATTGTATTCCTTGTATCCTCTAAGTGCTTTTGCCACAGCCACCGCCATAGAGATACATTGTAATGGCTCCCCTCACAGATTGCTTTTGCTACATTAGCTGTTTATTCAGTGTCTGTGTGTGTGAAAAATGACAGGCAAGATTCGCCTTGTTTCTGAGGCATATATCTTTCTCAATTTGGTGTGAATTGCTGCTGGCACAGCACCCCTCCAAATTCTCATGTGTAAGCAGGACTATCAGGTGTGTGACAAGATGTCTTCCCCCATGTAATTCAAGAGCGAATAATCTTTGTGGCATTCCACAACATCTGCATGGGGTTAAGCCCTCTCAAACTGATTATGCCTCTGTTCATAAGAAGGGAAGCAATTTACTATACTTTCTTTTTTCGACTGGAGGTCCACTTTAACCCTTCTTGCGCCAGCTACGTAAAATTCAGCTGCCTCCTGTCGTTAAATGCCAGTTACGTAAATTTTTTACGTACCTGTATATCCCCCCAGCTAGCAGGCACCCCCCCCACTTCCGCAGCCGCCGGAATTACATTGGTGCTCGATCGCTCCCGCCGGTTCACCGGGGGGCCTCCGATCACCCCCCCTGGCTTTTCTCTTTTCAGGAGGTTGGGCAACGGGCCCTCTCCCCCTGCCTTCTTGATGGGCACCGCCATGTTGCCAAGTAACTCCGCCCCTTTGGGTGTGGGGCAGATGACGTCACCATGCGAGTGTCCTCCCGATTCTTGGCGGCTCAGATGTCAGATGCCCGGGGATCGCTGGGCAGAGCAGTAGAGCGGTAGGGGATGTTCTGATCCCCTGCCACCCCTCCTCTGGCCGCCGACCACCGGCATCTGTCATCGGATCGTCGAGGTTCACAGGAGCGGACATTAGGAGGTGAGTAAAGAAAAGAACATTTTTAACCCTTAAAATCCCCTATGTCACTTTTTTTAAAATATTAACCCCATGTTACCTGTCACCCAGCAGGTATAAAAAGCTTCCAGCATCAGCAGGAGAGCAGAAGCCAAATTGATCTGCATGCCACACTGTGCTCTGGGATGAATGGGAGGTAAGTATTAAAACAATTATAATAAAATATTTTTTCTCTGTGTGTTTTTTTTACATAGGGATCTATGAGTCCCCTATACCAGTTCACAAAGCTCTGCTGCTAGAGAGTGACTTGCCACTAGCCCCAAGCCCCCCAATTACCTGCCTCCCCAATGCCCGGTGGGGGGGGGGTCAGAAGAGCCCATGGCCATAGGCTATGCCGGACCTCACACAATTTCTATTTTTTTATTTAACCCTTTATAGTGTGAATATTAGTTGTATTTTATTTGTAAATGTTATAAAGTGCTCTTTTCAGTTTTATGGGGTCTTCTGGACAGGAACGGGGCTACCGATACATATGTGGTACCGTTGTAATCGGGAGAAATGGGGCTATCACATGCAATATGGTATTCTTTAATAAAATAAATGGTTTATTTAAAATTAATGAGACAATTTAAAAAAATAATAACTTTTTTTTTTCTTCAAAAATATTTTAAAAACAGTAGAAAAATTACAAACAAGACATTTCATGTTAAAGTCTAAACTCTGCCGCAAAAAAAATATATAATTTTCCTGGTAATTCCTGCAAAAATCACAGTTAAACATGGAACAAAATGGTGAAAATGACCTGTCAACAGAGGGTGACAAAATCTCAAGTAGGGTGGCAATTAAAAGGTTAGTTAAAAATAGCTATGCACGTTGGGTATTGTTCTGCTCGGGGGACCTTGCGTTTTCAGATTTAGATTGTTTTTTCTTGTTTGCATATTGATATTTTAGGAAAAGGTGTTTTTTATTCTGCTTTTTTATACATTTCTTAGGGAAACCCTGTGCAAAGGATTACTTCCAGAAAGATGAGCCCACTACAATAAGCCAGATGTGCCTAGAAAGCTTAACATGTGTACTTTCAGTGAATATATGGTTTGTTGGGGGTATTCCAAATGTAAAGGGTTGTTTTGGTTGAAATAGTGCAAGGTGCGCTGGTGTCTGCCTTGCTGACATTGTCAAGTAAAATTACTGTTACGCACATGCTTTATTTTGGGGTGTTTGACAACTCTTACCTTGACAGGACCTATGCATGTTGGGTATTGTTCTTTTCGGAGGACCTTGCTTTTTTTAGATTTTCAGTTTTTTTCTTGTTTGCATATAGTGTTTTTAGGAGAATGTGGCTTTGATTCTGCTTTTCTATTCTTTTTTTAGGGAAACCCTGTGCAACCAAAGAACTCATTGAGGGATGACTTCCAGAAAACTGCACCCATGTCAACAAGCCTGGTGCGCCTTGAAAGCCTAAGGTGTGTACTTCCAGAGAATATATAGTTTGTGGGGGGTATTTTAAATGTAAAGGGTTGTTTTTCTTCCAAAACTGCAAGGTGTGCATAGCGCATATCACAGTTGTATTTTATCTGAAATACTCCTAAAGCGCTGTTTCAGTTTGGGGGAGTCTCCTAGGCAGGAAAGTGTGTCTACCTATACATATGTGGTATCGCTGTATGTACTCTTTATCTTAGGATATATGTGTGCTTATCCCAGGCATGTTTAAATTCAGTGACTGTTGATTTTTCAACTACCTCTGCTGGAAGTTTGTTCCTAATACACCTAAAAAATAACAAACAAGACATGTTCATATTAAAGCCCAGACTGAAAAAAACAATATATAATTTCCCTGGGAAATCCCTTCAAAAATCACAGTTGAACATGTGGAGCGAAAAATAGTGCAAAATGGTCTAGCAACAAAGTGTGTCAAAATCACCAGAGAGGCTGGCAGTTAAAGGGTTAAAACTACTCAAGTCACATGAAAAACAATATGTTAACTCTAAATTCCTATTAACCGTAATCATCGTAAAACAGGCATAATTGCTTTTGTGATTAATTAATTTGTGAAAAATATTACATTTAATAGACATGTGCACTGTTAATTCTAATAGTAGTGCTATTGATCTGTGGTGCACAATTATATTTTGTTTAGTATACCTGGACATTAAACTTCCCCTAAAAATGTGTGTGGAAAGAGGAATGATTATATCAAAACAGAGCTTCTATATCTTTTATTAATATATATAGGTATGTTGATTTTTGGTTTGCACATTATTATGTGTTGCTTTTAACCCTTTAAGTGCCAGCCTACCTGCAGCATTTCCCACTCCCTGTTGCCAGAGCATTTTTCACTATTTTGCGCTCCCCATGTTCAACTGTAATTTTTGAAGGGATTTTCTGGGACTTCCCATAAAAATTACATATTGTTTTTTTCAGCAGAATCTGGGCTTTAACATCCTATCTCTTGTTTATCAATTTTGTAGTTTTATCATAATTATTTTGGGCAAAATATGTGAAAGAAAATAAAAAATACACACGTTTTTACATTTTGCAGTGGTTTTTTTTAATCGAAAATAAAGGTTTTTCAATAAAAACATATTGAGAGTAAAAGCCCCATTTCTCCCGGTTACAACGGTACCACACATGTATTAGTAGACACCCTTTCCTGCCCAGGAGACCCCAGAAACTGCAAAGAGCGCTAGAGGAGATTTTCAGATAAAATACAAATACTTTGCGCTCCTCGCAGTTTTTCAAAAAATACAACCCTTTACATTTGAAATACCCCCCACAAACTATATATTTTTGGAAAGTGCACACCTCAAGGTTTCTAAGCATACTAGGCTTGTTGGCGTGGGTCCATTGGTTTGAACTCTATTGATTGGCAGAATCTCTGGTTCCAAAGGATTTCCCTAAAAAAAAAAGCAAAAAGCAGATTCAAAACCATATTTTCCTATAAAAACAATAAGCAAGCAAGAAGTAACACAGTAAATCTGAAAGCACAACATCTGCTGAACAAAATAATACCCCACATGCATAGGTACTTTGAAGTGTAGAGTTGCCAAACACCCCAAAGTCCAGCATGCGTTTGAGGGTAATTTTACTTGAAAAAATCAGCGGCGCACACAAAGTGCGCACCTTGCAGTTTCTCCAAATTTACAACCCTTTACATTTGAAATACCCCCCACAAACTATATATTTTTGGAAAGTACATACCTCAAGTTTTCTAAGCCTACTGGGCTTGTTGACGTCTGGGACTTCCTTCAGAATATATTGATTGGCAGAATCTCTGGTTCCAAAGGATTTCGCTAAAAAAATAAGCAAAAAGCAGATTGAAAAACATTTTTTCCTATAAAAACAATAAGCAAGCAAGAAGTAACGCAGTAAATCTGAAAGCACAACGGCTGCTGAACAAAACAATACCCCACATGCATAGGTACTTTGAAGTGTAGAGTTGCCAAACACCACAAAGTCCAGCATGCGTTTGAGGGTAATTGTACTTGAAAAAATCAGCGCCGCACACAAAGTGCGCACCTTGCAGTTTCTCCAAATTTACAACCCTTTACATTTGAAATACCCCCCCCCAAACTATATATTTTTGGAAAGTACATACCTCAAGGTTTCTAAGGCTACTGGGCTTGTTGACGTCTGGGACTTCCTTCAGAATATATTGATTGGCAGAATCTCTGGTTCCAAAGGATTTCCCTAAAAAAAAAAGCAAAAAGCAGATTCAAAACCATATTTTCCTATAAAAACAATAAGCAAGCAAGAAGTAACGCAGTAAATCTGAAAGCACAACATCTGCTGAACAAAATAATACCCCACATGCATAGGTACTTTGAAGTGTAGAGTTGCCAAGCACCACAAAGCCCAGCATGCGTTTGAGGGTAATTGTACTTGAAAAAATCAGCGCCGCACACAAAGTGCGCACCTTGCAGTTTCTTCAAATTTACAACCCTTTACATTTGAAATACCCCCCACAAACTATATATTTTTGGAAAGTACATACCTCAAGGTTTCTAAGGCTACTGGGCTTGTTGACGTCTGGGACTTCCTTCAGAATATATTGATTGGCAGAATCTCTGGTTCCAAAGGATTTCGCTAAAAAAATAAGCAAAAAGCAGATTGAAAAACATTTTTTCCTATAAAAACAATAAGCAAGCAAGAAGTAACGCAGTAAATCTGAAAGCACAACGGCTGCTGAACAAAACAATACCCCACATGCATAGGTACTTTGAAGTGTAGAGTTGCCAAACACCACAAAGTCCAGCATGCGTTTGAGGGTAATTGTACTTGAAAAAATCAGCGCCGCACACAAAGTGCGCACCTTGCAGTTTCTCCAAATTTACAACCCTTTACATTAGCAATACCCCCCACAAACTATATATTTTTGGAAAGTACATACCTCAAGCTTTCGAAGCCTACTGGGCTTGTTTGCAGGGCATCATTTCTTGGGACTCTCTTGATTGGCAGAATCTCATCTTTCAAAGGTTTACCCTAAAAAAATAAGCAAAAAGCAGATTGCAAAACATTTTTTCCTATAAAAACAATAAGCAAGCAAGAACCAACGCTGTAAATCTGAAAGCACAAGGTCTGCTGAAAAAAACAATACCCCACATGCATAGGTACTTTGAAGGGTAGAGTTGCCAAACACCCCAAAGTCCAGCATGCGTTTGAGGGTAATTTTACTTGCAAAAATCAGCGGCGCACACAAAGTGCGCACCTTGCAGTTCTCAAAATTTACAACCCTTTACATTAGCAATACCCCCCACAAACTATATATTTTTGGAAAGTACATACCTCAAGCTTTCGAAGCCTACTGGGCTTGTTTGCAGCGGGTCATTTCTTCAGACTATATTGATTGTATACTCTTTACTGCAGCCGTAACATCATATTATAGGATATAGCTGAGGAATCCCATTATAAGATCAGTGCAGTGATCAATGACCAATATCAGGAATCAAGAACCTGAAATTGGTCACATTTTATCATCACATGCCATAAGTAACCAGCTGCTCCTGCTCCACCATTTCCCATCGGAACAGCAAAAACAAACAAAAAGAAAATAATATAATGGGAACACAAGATACCTAATTCCTAAAAGGGGCCTACCTACCAAAAAAAAAATGCATTGCTCAATAATTTAGTTGAGTATGGTATACCTCAAAACAATCTTCGAGGCATAACCCGGGTTGGCTGGGACAGGTCGGGCAATAATACCGCACATCTCTTCTAATGCCACGCTTCCTACAAACCCTACAAGCTCTCTGGGGATACCGCTTTCTACCAACTTCGGGAAGCAACTTTATAAAGTGCTTCCCTACTAATCTGGCCTGGTTGTCATTGCTAGCCAGATCTGGTGCTTCCGCAGTATCCCCAAACAACAAAGCAGGGAGTAACTGCTGCTGGTATTTTATGTACGATAAATTGGAGCCTGGCACTGCTGCCTTGAAGGCAACAAAGCTGTTGTAAGTTGCCATTTGGACCAAATGAATGGCAACTTTAGTGTACCAGGCTCGAGTTTTTCGGGTGGCGTTGTAATAAGTTAATATTTGGTCCGTTTTATCAACGCCACCCATGAATTTATTATAATCGGTTATGCAACGTGGCTTTTGGGAAGGGGCTCGGGGACCACGTTGCCTTACATTCACAACTGACTCATCGTGGAGTGTTGTCAGAAGGAATACATGTTTTTTGCCCATGTATTTCATGGCCAGGACCTCATCGCTTCTTAGAGCATAAGACTCCCCCCTTTTTAATTTTTTTTCAAGTAGTGGCCTGGGCAACCCTTTGCGTTTACGGTTGATGGTGCCGCAGGCCGGGGTATCCAACCAATAAAGGGCGCGAAATAAGGGGATGCTGGTATAGAAGTTGTCCACATATAAGTGGTAACCTTTACCCAACAATGGAGTCATGAGGTCCCAAACGATCTTTCCACTTATTGACAAATCAGGGGGACAACCAGGGGGGTCCAGATAGGTGTCCTTTCCCTCATAGATTCGAAAATATTTGATGTAGCCGGTCACACTATCGCATAATTGGTAAAATTTAATCCCGTAGCGGGCACGCTTGCTAGGGATATATTGCCGAAAAACAATGCGCCCTTTGAAAAGCAGTAGTGACTCGTCAATTGATAATTTTTGGCCGGGGGTGTACACTACTGCGAAGCGATCTGACAGGCTGTTGAGCAGGGGCCGTAATTTATGCAGCCTGTCGTGACCGGGCTCACCACGGGGAATAGCAGTGGAATTGTCGTTAAAATGCAGAAACCGCAGTAAAATTTGGTAGCGGTTTCTGGACATTACGGCCGGAAATAATGGAGTTGCCAATATGGTTTGGGTATCCCAGTAGGACGAAATACTAAATTTTTTTAGGATACCCATTGCTAGAGTGAGCCCCCAAAATTTCTTTATCTCACTCAAATTTGTGGGATGCCATGCCTGAGCTCGGGCGTGCCTCTGCTGGGGGTTTTGCGCTAAGACCTGCTCGGCATACAGATTGGTAAAGAAGACCATATCCATTAGGATGGCTTCTGTGAGGAACAATTTGAAAAAGTCAATGACACCAAAATTTGTGGTGTCTACATTGACCCCGGGGACCGAATCAAAAGGGGGAATTTCGGGGGAAAAATTATTAGGAGGCCTCCACGCAGACGCTCCTTCACCAGCTGCAGCACTCGATGCCTCACCCTGCACTACACTCGCCTGAAGCGTGGCCTCACTTTGTGCGGTACTATCCCTTCTAAGGTGGCTACTACTGGCAGCACTGCGCGGCTGTGTGTCCTCAGTAGAGTATACACTGTCTGACTCGCTATCTGATGGGAAGAACTCGGACCCTGACTCACTAAAATCTTCCGAGTCAGACGCCATCAGGTAAGCCGCAGCTTCCTGTGCAGTGTACCGCTTACCAGCCATACCCCAATGCAAGAAAAAATCTAAAAAAAATTAAACTAAAGGCTACAACTAAAGGCTACTACTAAAGGCTACAACTAAAGGCTACAACTAAAGGCTACAACTAAAGGCTACAACTAAAGGCTACAACTAAAGGCTACAACTAAAGGCTACAACTAAAGGCTACAACTAAAGACAAATTACAAAAAAATACAATACAATAAAACAAAGCAAAAAAACAGACAAAAAATACAATACAATAAAACAAAGCAAAAAAACAGACAAAAATAGAAATAAAAGTTACAACCCGATGAGAAGTGGTGGAGTCAGGAGCAGCAGGTCACGGGATCCCAGCTAAGCAGAGAAGGGGCCAACGTCTCCAAAGAAGGAAGGGGCCAACAATTCACCAAAATCCAAAACACCTAAGGAAAAAAGGAAAAAGTTAAGATTAGGGAGTGTGGGTGAACTAAATGCCTGATAATAACTACCTGATCCCCCACACAGCACACAGTGACCTCCCCCTGACCCTGCCTCCATTAGGATATTGGGGTGTGGGGTGCACCCCACCCCTTTCTCTTACCGTCTCGTTGGCGGCTGTGACCGGCATCAGGAAGCCCCGGGACCCCCAGTTCTTCTCCACCATCAGCCGGTCCCACACAGTACCACCCGCCAATCGCCGCCCGCCGATCGCCACCCGCCGCCCGATCGCCGCCCGCCACCCGCCGATCGGTGGGTGGCGATCGGCGGCGGGTGGCGATCGGCGGGCGGCATGTTCCTGACGGGTCCATGCTCTTCTGCCGCTCCAGCTACAGCTGCTGCCCACCTGACGCCCACCTACCTGCTAGCCGCCGCCCGCCGATCGCCACCCGCCGCCGATCGCCACCCACCGCCGATCGCCACCCGCCGCCCGATCGCCGCCCGCCACCCGCCGATCGGCGGGTGGCGATCGGCGGCGATCGGCGGGTGGCGATCGGCGGGCGGCAGGTGGCGATCCATTAGGTCCCCCCCCCCAAAAAAAACCCCGATCCCACACACTCCCCCACACACTCCCCCACACACTCCCCCACACACTCCCCCACACACTCCCTCACACACTCCCTCACACACTCCCTCACACACGCACACACAGCCACTCCTGGATCCATGCTCTTCTGCCGCTCCAGCTACAGCTGCTGCCCACCTGACGCCCACCTACCTGCTAGCCGCCGCCCGCCGATCGCCACCCGCCGCCGATCGCCACCCGCCGCCCGCCACCCGCCGATCGGCGGGTGGCGATCGGCGGCGGGTGGCGATCGGCGGCGGGTGGCGATCGGCGGGTGGCAGGTGGCGATCCATTAGGTCCCCCCCCCCCAAAAAAAACCCCGATCCCACACACTCCCTCACACACTCCCTCACACACTCCCTCACACACTCCCTCACACACTCCCTCACACACTCCCTCACACACTCCCTCACACACTCCCTCACACACGCACACACAGCCACTCCTGGATCCATGCTCTTCTGCCGCTCCAGCTACAGCTGCTGCCCACCTGACGCCCACCTACCTGCTAGCCGCCGCCCGCCGATCGCCACCCGCCGATCGCCACCCGCCGCCGATCGCCACCCGCCGCCCGATCGCCGCCCGCCACCCGCCGATCGGCGGGTGGCGATCGGCGGCGGGTGGCGATCGGCGGGTGGCGATCGGCGGGCGGCAGGTGGCGATCCATTAGGTCCCCCCCCCCAAAAAAAACCCCGATCCCACACACTCCCCCACACACTCCCTCACACACTCCCTCACACACTCCCTCACACACTCCCTCACACACTCCCTCACACCCCCAGACACACGCACACACAGCCACTCCTGGATCCATGCTCTTCTGCCGCTCCAGCTACAGCTGCTGCCCACCTGACGCCCACCTACCTGCTAGCCGCCGCCCGCCGATCGCCACCCGCCGATCGCCACCCGCCGCCGATCGCCACCCGCCGCCCGATCGCCGCCCGCCACCCGCCGATCGGCGGGTGGGGATCGGCGGCGATCGGCGGCGGGTGGCGATCGGCGGGTGGCGATCGGCGGGCGGCGATCCATTAGGTCCCCCCCCCCCCAAAAAAACCCCGATCCCACACACTCCCCCACACACTCCCTCACACACTCCCTCACACACTCCCTCACACACTCCCTCACACACTCCCTCACACACTCCCTCACACACTCCCTCACACCCCCAGACACACGCACACACAGCCACTCCTGGATCCATGCTCCAGCTACAGCTGCTGCCCACCTGACGCCCACCTACCTGCTAGCCGCCGCCCGCCGATCGCCACCAGCCGATCGCCACCCGCCGCCCGATCGCCGCCCGCCACCCGCCGATCGGCGGGTGGCGATCGGCGGCGGGTGGCGATCGGCGGGTGGCGATCGGCGGGCGGCGGCGGGTGGCGATCGGCGGGTGGCGATCGGCGGGTGGCGGCTAGCAGGTAGGTGGGCGTCAGGTGGGCAGCACCGATCGCCACCCGCCGATCGCCACCCGCCGCCCGATCGCCGCCCGCCACCCGCCGATCGGCGGGTGGCGATCGGCGGCGATCGGCGGCGGGTGGCGATCGGCGGGTGGCGATCGGCGGGCGGCGGGTGGCGATCCATTTGGTCCCCCCCCCCAAAAAAAAACCCCGATCCCACACACTCCCTCACACCCCCAGACACACGCACACACAGCCACTTACCTCCAAGCCAACAAGAAACCGGAGAAGAGAAGACCGCCAGAAGTTTATATAGAGGAGGCGCCGGCTGATGACAGCAGCCGTGCGCCCTCCTCTGATTGGCTCCAGCGACGATCCTGTTGCCGGGGTGAGCTCAGGGTCACCTCCAGGTGACCCCCCCATGACCCTGCTACAACGTGAAGGCGGTATCCGGGCAGATCTCAAGCAGCGATCATCAGGAGGTGAGTGAATGTCAAGCCCGTAGCACCTACGTGCTTGGCACTTAACGCCCAGCCAAGCCAGCACGTAGGTGTTACGGGCTTGGCAACCAAAGGGTTAAGCCACTCTAAAAGTGTGAAGAGCCTACCCATATTTTATGGAATTACCCCCCCCCCCCCCCAAAATTAAACCTTTTTACTATACCAAGACATTTTTCCACCACTTTATTTTGCATGCCATTTATGTTAAGCCACTTTTTTATTTTCAATTTTCAACAAAAATGTTGGACTACAGGATAATTTGCTGAACACTTGGAATCTTTTCTGGTCATGATGAATTGGCGCTTGACAAAGGATCTTTGTAATCTGAAATGCATCGTGGTTTTTGGGATGCTCACATTTATGGGACTGTTCTGCTTTTAATGCATACCTAGTAAAGGTTAAGCTCTATTCACCACTGGTGGTGTGGCTGGATATCCCCTTGTTGTTCATGATGAATTGGCACTGTTCTGCTCAGTTTTAATTCAATTTTTTTTTGCTTTAAAGGACTTTTTATAGTTTTGCTGCAAATGACTTTAGATTGGCGATGCAGATTCACTTTTACCTTAAATAGCAAAAAGTATTTATCTTCTAATATCTTCAATATTTGTTTCTGACATTGAGGAAAGACATAACTACTTCTCTAATTTAGAGGGGAAAACATTTTTTATAAATGTGTTGAGTTGGATGAATGACAGTAGTGATAATGGAATATATATGAGAGAAGCTGGGAAATGTCTCTCCGAAGAAATATTGTGAGACTGAGGCTGATGCAGAACCATCCTTCATACCAGAATGCTGGCAAAAGAGCGCTAAGAGAAAAAATAAGTCAGGCTGTCTCCAGGTACCTGAGCTCCACAAGAAGACCTAATTAGAGTCAAGGTGACAGAACTAAAAGACGAACTACACTTTTACAGTCACTTCAAATGCAGAGAATATTAATCATTCTGTACGATATGCATCATGTTTGATTCATAACATTACCTCTGATGGAGCATTTCTAGCATAATTATTTACCCCTCTAACAACCAAAACACTGATTACAAACAGTCTGTCACTTGAAGACCGGATAGGTGTAATGCCCATTATAAATAGGCATTTAAAGAGCATTATGACCATTTACAAAACTTTTTAATAACACTACCGACATGTGTCTCTTTTCATAATAATAATAATAATAATAATAATAATAATAATAATAATAATAATTATTATTATTATTTATATAGCACCAATATATTCTGCAGTGCTTTAAATTCAGAGGGTTCATATACAGAGTAATAAATAACAACAAAACAGGTATCCATTGAAACAAAAGGAATGAGGGCCCTGCTCGCAAGCTTACAATCAAAGAGAAGAAAAGGGCGTGACAAAAAAAGTAAAATAAGTGCTTTGTGGAATGCTCCAGCCATCTTAGCAAAAATATATCTATACAATCGATATAGGTCAGCCACAGGCTGATTTAGTGCTCTCTGGGTGCAAAGGCTCTGGGGCATAGTGTTTGATAATAGATTGGCTTCAGAGAAATATAGAAGATGGGTTAGAAAAGAGCTAGATTAGGGCATGTGGTAGACCACTCTAAAAAGATGCATTTTTAAGGAGCATCTAAAATGATCGCTGTTTTGAATCAATCTAATTGTTGGGGGTAGGACATTCCAGAGAGTTGGTGCAGCTTAAGAAAAGTCTTAAGGTGGATTTAGGTGGATGTCAGTTGTAGAAACATAGAAACATAGAAGGTTTACGGCAGAAGGAGACCATACAGTCCATCTAGTCTGCCCTTATGTGTATACTGTATATACTCTTTATCTTAGGATAGATGTGTGCTTATCCCAGGCATGTTTAAATTCAGTGACTGTTGATTTTTCAACTACCTCTGCTGGAAGTTTGTTCCAAGCATCTACTACTCTTTCTGTAAAATAATATTTTCTAACATTGCTCCTGATCTTCCCCCCGACTAGCTTCAGGTTGTGCCCCCTTGTTCTATCATTAAGTTTCTTCTTAAAAACACTTCCCTCCTGAACCTTAATCAATCCTTTCACACATTTAAAGGTCTCAATCATGTCCCCCCTCTCCCTTCTTTCCTCCAGACTGTACAAATTAAGTTCTTTAAGTCTCTCCTGATAAGTTTTAAGTTTAAGTCCTTCCACCATTTTCGTTGCCCGCCTTTGGACACATTCTATTTGAATAATGTCTTTTTACAGGTAAGGTCTCCAGAACTGCACACAGTATTCTAGCTGTGGCCTTACCAGGGCTCTATACAGCGGTATCACAACCTCCCTCTTCCTACTGGTGATGCCTCGAGCTATGCAGCCGAGCATCCTGCTTGCTTTTCCCACTGCCTGGCTACACTGTCCACTCATCTTGCAGCTATCAGTAATCAGTACCCCTAAATCTCTCTCCTCCGAGGTCCTGGCTAACACAGTGCTACCCATACGGTACTCAGAGCAGGGATTCCTTCTACCCAAGTGCATGATTTTACATTTAGAGACATTAAACTCTAGTTTCTACAGTTTTGACCATCTACCCAGTAAAGCTAAATCATTTTCCATGTTGCAGACACCTCCCGGAATATCCACCCTATTACTAACCTTTGTATCATCAGCAAACAGACAAACTTTTCCTACCAAGCCTTCTCCTATGTCACTTACAAATATAATAAAAATAATGGGGCCCAGGACAGAGCCTTGCGGCACACCACTTGTAACTCGCCTTTGTTCAGATTGCACACCATTTACAACAACGCTCTGATACCGATCCCTCAGCCAACTGGAAATCCACTGAACTATCCAGGGATCCTACCTTCAGACTCCTACCTTCAATAACTTATCTATGAGCTCCTTATGTGGTACAGTGTCAAAGGCTTTGCTAAAATCCAGATAGGCGATATCCACAGCACCACCTTCATCTAACACTTTAATGACATTGTCAAAGAAATCAATAAGATTGGTCTGACATGATCTGCC
The DNA here is from genome assembly GCA_027917425.1 of Gastrophryne carolinensis. Lineage (NCBI taxonomy): Eukaryota > Metazoa > Chordata > Amphibia > Anura > Microhylidae > Gastrophryne > Gastrophryne carolinensis. Next base: position 149,701,570 of record CM051234.1, read on the forward strand.
CTCAGTAAAGCCGTGCTGTTTTGGGTCCAATAGGTCATTAATTTTTAGATGGGAAATTATCTGTTTTATTTAAGAGTGTTTCCATTAATTTGACCACTATAGATGTTAAACTAACTGGCCTGTAATTATTGGCTTCTTCTCTACTCCTCTTTTTATGGATTGGTATGACATTGGCCATTCTCCAATCATCTGGAACCTCACCAGTTGAAAGGGAATGGTTAAGTAAATCAGTCAGAGGGGCTGCAATCACAAACCTAAGTTCCCTTAGAACTCTGGGGTGGATTCCATCTGGACCCATCGCCTTACTTACCTTTAGATGTGCCAGCTCGGCTAAGACATCAGCCTCCAAAAACTCCGGATCTGTGCCCTCCCAGCGGGATGCTGTGCTATGGCCATGCCTGCTACTATCTGAAAATACCGAACAAAAGTAGCTATTCAGATGGTCAGCCACAGCCTTATCTCCGTCAATATATTTATTTTCCCTATTTATAATTTTTGAGACTGCATTGTTTTTCTTCTTTCTGTCACCAATATATCGGAAAAAGGTTTTATCTCCCCTCTTCATAGATTTGGCTATTTCTTCCTCTTTTTGCCCTTTAGCAGTCCTTATAATTAGTTTTGCTTCCCTCTGTTTAATTTTATATGCCGCTCTGTCAGCTACACTTCCACTTACTTTATACTTCTTATAGGCAGACTTCTTATCTTTTATGATAGTGCTGACTTCCCTAGTAAACCATAATGGTTTCTTCTTCCTTTTATTCTTGCTAGTTTGTTTCACATATTGCTTAGTTGCCTTTAAAATGGCCATTTTTAATAGTGACCACTGGGCACTCACTTCTGCTACTCTGTTCCACTCACCTAATTTTCTTTCTACATACTCCGCCATTTCCTTGAAGTTTGTCTTCCTAAAGTCTAGCACTTTGGTTCTGGTGTGTGATTGCACAATGTCTGTTTTTATTCTGAACCATAAGCATTGATGGTCACTGGAACCCAGATTTTCTTCAACCCTGACCTCGGACACCAGATCCCCATTGGTCAGAACTAAGTCCAGAATGTTATCTCCTCTAGTTGGAAATGTCACAAGTTGTTTTAGAGACACTCCATTAAGTGCCTCTAATATAGTCCTGCTCTTGCATGTCGATGCACTTGGGATATTCCAGTCCACATCAGGCATGTTGAAGTCACCTGTAATTACAATGTCCCCCTTCTCTGCCATTCCACTGATTTAATCTATTAACAGGTTATCTAGATCCTCAGATTGTCCAGGGGGCCTATATATCACACCATTTCTGACCACAGCTCCCTCCTTAGTCTGCATGGTAACCCAGAGAGTTTCTAGTTCATTATGTGTATGCTGAATTATTGTTGATTGAAGGGTAGTCTTGACATAAATGGCTACTCCACCGCCCTTTCTATCCAATCTGTCTTTTCTGTACAATGTGTAACCAGGTATGGCTATCTCCCAGTCATTGTGATCCTTGAACCAAGTCTCTGTTATTGCAACGAGATCCAATTCATCCCTGGATATGATAGCCATTAATTCACAGAGCTTGTTGCCCAAGCTGCGAGCATTGGTACACATCATGTGGATGTTGTTGGTATTGTATTTTAGTGTGTCCTTGATCTTTTCCACCTCTAGCCTACCACTGACTGGGTTTCCTGCTTCAATGTCCTGCTTCATCCTAAATGGTAGGGGACAGAAATCACCCTTACAAGTTACATCTCTGTCCCCTTCCTCTAGTTTAAATAAAAAAATGCTCTGAGTTCCACTCCAAGTTCTTCTGTGCCTTTCTGTGAAGGATGCAAGCCATCCCTCTTAAACAACTCATTGTTCGACCACCTTCTAACATCATGACTAATACATCCAAAGCCTTTGACTTCACACCACTGACGTAACCACAAATTGAACTTGGCGATGTTGAGTGCCTTTTTTCCCTGATTACATACTGGCAAAACTTCAGAAAAGGTGATGGAACCTGTTATTTTGCAAAGTTCCTGACTAAAATTTTGGAAGTCCCTCTGTACAACAAACAAATCTTTTTGGGATAAGTCATTTGTGCCAAGATGTAGCATATATATATATATATATATATATATATATATATATATATATATATATAGCCTCGATTCAGAGACACATTCGTCCAGACTTCCGTAGCTGTCTGTGAAAGTTTTGGTGGGTGTTTGTCATTTTTTTGCTTTTTTTCATCCATTTTTCATTCGTACGAACGTTCGGGAAAATGCGTATATGCTCTTTCGATGATCCAAAGCAAATCGGAAGTTTTTTGTTAATTCGGGAGGTTTTTTCCACCAAATCTGAAATGTTTCGACCGTTCAAAAAGTTTAGGTTATTGCAATGGGCTGGCGATTAATTCAGAGAGCTGATTGCCGAGGGGCCAACACCCAATAAATCCGTTTCATTGTTGATCCACTTACGGGACCATTTTGACGTCGGAATTAGCAGGCATGGACAAGTCTACTGCATTTGAGGAGCATGAAGATCTGCAGCTCCTTGGCATTGAGATCGTCCGGAGGTCAGAGACCAGACTGCACCGGCGGCGACGCATGGACATCAATGGCATGCATGACGTTGAGCTGTTCGAGCTGACCAGGCTTAATCGCGCTTCCCTCCATAAATTGTATAGTGAGCTGCGGCCATGGTTAGCCCGCACCACAAGGAAGGGGCAAGCAATTTCAGGTATGACCAAGATGCTTGGCTGCCTGCAATTTTTGGCGAACGGCTCGTTCCAGAGGCTGGGTGCCCTCTCCGTGGGATCTCACAGCCTACGCTGAGCCGTGCGCTATCCAAGTTTTTGGAAGGCATGGCTACCCTAACTCGGAAATATATTTGTTTTCCTGGGGATATGTTAGCCAGAAACGCGATTAAGCTGGCATTTTATAATATCGCCGACATGCCCAACGTCATGGGTGCCATTGACTGCACACACGTTGCCCTTGTCCCTCCTGTTTGTGACAAGTACATATACAGGCAAGTTTATTCTTCCATTGTATCTAAATTTTTGGGTGTCCCTCCTTTGGGCAATAACATTATTTGTTTTTGTCCCTCCTTCTTAAAAATCCCTCATTGTGAATAGTCCCTCCTTTTAATAATAGCATCCTTGCGAATAGTCCCTCCTTTTTAAAAAACCATCATTGTGAATAGTCCCTCAACGTTAATAGTCCCTCCTTTTAATTATGCCCTCTATGTTCCTAGTCTCTCCTTTTACATATTCCCTCATTGGAATCAGTCCCTCCTTGCTAATGCTCCCTCCTTGCAAAGAGTGTATGTGAAACAATGGGCCTTATTTTTCCATTATTAAAACAGAAAGTTTGGTCAAAGTCAAACATTTGAAAGTGTACTTCAAATTGAACAAGTAACTCAACCTTGTAAAGGCTCTAACATACATCTCCTTTTGGTGGGCACTTAAATTCAAGGTAGTTGTTTAGTGTTAGTTGTCTTGATGTTAACGTTTGACTTAGGGTGTTAGAAGTGAGCGTTTGATTATTTTGCAAAGTGTTCATTAAGGTATATATTTTTTTTTTTTACACAGAAACAGAAAAATGGGCCACTCACTGAATGTGCAATCAGTGGTGGCCCAGGACATGCGCTTTCTTAGCGTCCTCGCAGGCTACCCTGGCTCAGCCCATGACGCCTACATCCTTCGCAGATCAGGATTATTCTGGCGGTTTGAGTCAGGGGAATTTGCGGGTGCATGGCTCCTTGGTAAGTTGAGTCCAATTACATATTTAGATTTTATATGTCTGGCTTGGATTTTGGTTTGAGTCACCTTTCCTAGACGATGCCTTGGTCATCACCTTGGGAACATGTGAAACCCGACTGGACCCATTATCCAACCTACATTGGCTGCAAAATTGTTTGTCCTGCATTGTTTTAACTGTATTGAGAGCAAAAGTCTTCCCAACACTTTTCGCTCAAAATCTGTTAGTGACTTTAGCAGAGGGTCTGCGCCATCTTTGCTTACATGCATTACACTTACTGAGTAGAGGTGAGCGGGATAAAGTGCAGGGGCCGCCTTACACCTGTTTTAGGCTAAGCTAAAACAGAAAATGGGTCATGTAAAGTTAACCCATACTACATTGTTCTGCAGCACAGACAGGAAACAATAGCTGGTAACAGTCTGCCTGATTGGCCAGCATCCACAGTATTATTTCCCAACTTTGGTCCCCCATCTATCACATATGTTTATTTCTTGCTTTTGCCTGTGCAATATGTATGCTCATGTTTGTGTGACAATGTCACCTACCTTATTAATCATGTTTTTTTAGGAATTTTGTGCTGCAATGTATGCATTAATGGTAATATTTGTTTCCCTTAAATTTTTCAAGGAGGTTCGGGGTATCCACTCCTCCCGTGGCTGATGACTCCTGTCCTCCGCCCACAGACTCCAGCACAAGAGGCCTATAATCGGGCCCACAGAAAAACCAGGGCAGTGGTGGAGAGGGCCTTTGGACTCTTGAAGACCCGATTTCGGTGCTTGGACCACACTGGGGGCTCCCTTCAGTATGACCCCAAAAAGGTCATCGATATCATTATGGCCTGTGCAGCGCTGCATAATTTTGCTATCTTGCAGCAGGTCCCCCGCTATGTGGATTTGCCACCCTCTCCACCCGCCGATGAGCCAGACGACGCCTATGTTGGGCAGCACAGTGCGTCTGGCCAAGCCGTTCGTGCAAATTTAATTGAAACCCATTTTGGTTAACTTTTGTTTTGCTTTGTTTTTGTTTCTTTGGACTTTGTTTGTTGTGATTGTTTTGTTACATGTTTTTTTTTTGGTTTTTAATTTCATTGTGACCAAAACAATAATGAATTATTTGCAAAAATCAACAACAATGTTTGTGGACTTATTTTGAAATATTTGTTAGTGTTTGTTTTGGTGCCTACTTGAACTCATATTTCTAAATCAAAAAACCACAGACATTAACTTGGGCAACAAACATTTTTACTAATTTTTAAAAGGTTCCTTTTATAACAACATAATGGTAGGTGAGGGCCACTCACATACTTCGGGGGCAGACATGGACATGAAATTAATTTCCAAACATGTGCCATAACAGCAAAATGCACACAAATAAGCCCTCTCCTGCTTGCCCACATTTGCCACAGGCACAAGTTGAAAGCAGACATACCTATGCCACATCTACACCTGTTACTCAGTGGCCCACCCTAACCAGAACACCCAGTCCCAATCCAAGTACAGTACAATCACAGCCAGGGTCCAAGGTCTTAGTTTGCCAGGCCAGAATGTCACCCAATCATGGCTCCAAACATGAGGAGCCACCACAAATGTAATTATGCCCAAGGCTGCAGCGCAACAGCTTAAGTGGCCGCTTCAGTGAGGCTTGTCCTCTGGCATTGGCTAGTGGGCTACCTCAGGCCTTGAATGAGCTATACGGGGGCAAATCCTAAACATACTAGCAATTGCAGCGCAAAATGCAAGATTTGTAGGCCTCACCAGACAAGTCAATCCAGGGGGGATGTCGATCAAAGATGTAGAACAGATTCATGGCCAAAACACATTAATATGGGGGATGCCCATAGAACCCAGGTTGGGGCTCTTGGGGGTGGGCCCTAACCTGGGCCTGTGTAGCATTCAGAATCTGCAACTGTTCCAAAATGTTTCTTTGGTTACTTTGCATTTCTGCCATGCTGGACCTGATTTCTGAGGTCAAGTTGGCCATGTGGCTGTTATGGGTCCTAAACTCAGTCAGCATGGCACTTAAGGTATTATTGAGGGAATCTAATTGGCCCCGAATATGTTCTTGATTTAGTTGATTTTGGCGACGAAAAAGCTGCCTCTCATGGTGCCATGCTGCCTCCATCATCTGCACGCCCCTCCCCTGGGAAACTGGGCGACATTGCTGAGTACGCCTCCCAATTCCCCGGTTTGTGGGGCGTGCAGATGATGTTGCTCTAGGACCCCCAACAGCCACAGGTATGCTGGCCAAATCCTCAACAGCAGATTTGAAACTGGGGACTGGAGGGTCAGTCTCTGCATGCTGCCCACGATGTGCAGGCAACATGCAGCCAGCTTCCCTCTGCTGCTGAGGATTTGGCGGAGAAACATTTTGGGACAGTTGCAGATTCTGGCCCAGGGGGAGATCTTCATAAGCTCCCAGGAAGCTTCCATCCTCCTCCAGCTCCTGGATTTCCTCCATCAGTGTGTGGCTCTGTTGGGGACATGTAAAAAAAAAAAAAGGTTCAGTGTGGGGAATACATATGTAAATCAGACAATAAAAACATGGCAAGCCACATGCATACGCAACAGCATCAAAAAACACTTACCGTAGATATCGGATCCTGGGTCCGAGGCAGCACGGAAGAAGACGGCAGAGGTAAAATGGCAGAGGAGTCCCCACTAGCTGAGGGATGAGGCTGGGCTGCATTAGAAGAAAAAGAGCAATGAAAACACACAACTATGCATTGTTGATGGTTAATAACACATATGCTAACAAAATAAACTTGCCCAAGCAGGAATGGCCACTACCACAATGTTGGCCTTCACTAGGAATGCCATTAGATTAGTGCATGGATTGTTAAACCAGAATAGACTTATTGGTCACGTGCCTAAAAACAAACATGCAAGTAATGGCTGTTGTGTGTGTTTCCAGATCCCTTATAGGCCATGAAGTTAACACACTAAGGTGGCAAATAGCAGTTACAATATGATTCTGGTGGGGAACATTGTATCTCTTAAAACATTTCTATCACACCATCTTAAAGTGGACCAACACCCAGGATTTTGACTATCCTGGGTCTTGGTCCACTTCGGTAGGGCACCCCCGATCGGGGTGCCCCGCTGTGTGAAACCCCCCCGATCACCCGAAAAACTCACCTCTCCCCGCGCCGACGGACAAGCAATCTGACAGTCCCGGACAAGCGGCTCCTCCGCCGCCACCTCCCGCGCGTCCCTCTTGACGCGCGCGCGCCCGCGCCGGCCATTCACATTTGCCGCCGAAGAAAAGGTAAGGGGGTTTGGGGTGTTTGGGGGGGTTTCACCCCACGGGACATCCCGATCTCGGATGTCCCGCGGGGAGGGAGGTGATCGGAATCTTATAGATTCCCGGGCCGATTACCCGTGGGTGTTGGTCCGCTTTAATCCATTGGGCCCCCAACCCAGCTCTTAGCAAATTGCCCAACAGCAAAAGATGTTAGTGTGGCGTGTGATTGTCAATTAATACATAGCACGCATTCATTTTCTAAGCTCCATAGTTTCATACTCTTCATAAATGTTCTTAAACGTCATGTATGTTCATGCTAATTTGCACATTACCTGTCGACACACATGACACACCCTGGTCAAAGTGAGCACTCCACTACAAGCCACACCCTAGAGCCTTGTGTTTAGCTATGCCTTGCTGCCACACCCTAGAGCCATGTGTTTAGCTATGCCTTGCTGCTTATTTCTAAGTTTAGCCACATTTTTAGGGTCATTCACAGATTACTAACCTGCTGGAATTGGCGGGTTGTCCGTGTCCTGCTGTGCCGAGTGTCCCTCTAAGGCAACAGGATGTAGCAGGCCCAACACCATCTCCTCAGCCTGGGTAAATTTCAATTTAGTGGGGAATCCTCCGCCAGTTTGAAAGCTGAAAATCATAGTAATCATAATTAACCGCACTGATGGATAGACAAGAAGACTAAAAACCAAAAAATAAGCTATGTACCTGTACTGCCGCCTTTTATTCTGTTTCTTCCGTACTGCATATTTCAAGTCCGATATCTTCCGCTGAATCTGTTCCACATCTTTGAGTCCGTCCCCCGCTGCATTGACTTGTCTGGTGAGTTCTGCCAAAATCTCAGATTTGCGCTGTTTGCTAGTAGTTTTGGATTTGCTCCCATATAGGTCATCATAATATAACGTTAGCCCACTAGCCAATGCCAGAGTTTGGGACTCACCAAAACGGCCACTCAAGTGGCCTTTGCGCAATGTGCGCCCTGTTTGGGGTGGTTGTGGCTCCTCAGTGTTTGGTGGCAAATGGGGTGACATTCTGGCCTGGGGGTATGGAGGAGACCTCAAGGACTGGAGACTGGCTGTGGATCGTACTGGACTGGGAAAGGGACTGGGTGTTCGTGGCTGGGTGCCCACTGAAGTTGCAGGTGTTGATGTGGCATAGGGGGGATGCATGACAACCTGTGCCGGAGGAGAATGTGGGCGAGGAAGAGAGGGTCTAGAGGAGCTGGAGCTGCTGCTTGTGGCCCTGTGGCTCTGTGGGCCCTTTGAGTTAGTTTGCTGGGGTGAGCCATAGCTGGTGGGTCGGCCACTCTTGGCCTTGGTTTGGTAGCCACGTGTGGGTGGGGAGGGGCACCTTGGCCTTTGCTGCCTTTTCGGGATTCTGGGCCTGCTGTGGCTGCTTTGGGTTGTTGGCCTTCTGGCCCTGCTGAGACTTCTGGCCCTGCTGCGGCTTCTGGCCCTGCTGCGGCTTGGGGCCCTGCTGCGGCTTCTGGCCCTGCTGCGTCTTCTGGCCCTGCTGCGGCTTCGGGCCCTGCTGCGGCTTCTGGCCCTGCTGTGGCTTCTGGGCCTGTGTTTGGTCCCTTTGGCAAGTGCCTTGGTGCCACGTGGGGGGGGGATGTGGGGCAGGGTGGGGTGGGGCTTCATCCCCTCTTACCCATTTGGAGGGCATGAGCTGGTGTAGCCTTTGGTGCCTTGCTCTTTGGTTGGCCTGCTGCCACCTCCTTTTTTGCCGCAGCCTTTGTGGTAGGCCTTAGCCTCGCTTTGGCCTCTTGCGACCTTGTTTTTGGGCCCTCGCCATGCTCAGCCCGCTTGGTAGCCTTCTTCTGCGTGGTTTGTTTTTTTGCTGGCATTTTGCCTGGACTCTCAAAGAGAATGAGCTGTATGTGCATGGACCTTTAACTAAGGTGTGACGCCTACGCGTTCGCGTACGCGCACGTCCAGCCGTTTGCACGGACGTGCGGAACCCGGATGGCACCCACTATCTTCACCCGCCAACAAGAAGAGATCATCATGCTCGTAAGTGTATTTGTAGGTCTTTCAAGTGACATCTAAATGCTGCTCGACATGTTAAGGATGCGCACGAAGTAAGAGATTTGATCCAAATTTGGGTAAAATACATGCACACCCAAACGCACACCACACACGTGCCAAACAACAGTGCGGCCAGATTTGAAAGTTAACTTAGCCTAGAAGTGTGTGTGGGTATGTTTAAATGGGATTGACCCAAAAAATGTATAGTTTGCAATTCTTTATAGGCATGTATAATTTATTGCTATGTTTGATTTGTGTGTTGTAGACCATGCTGGAGCGCAGGTACGACTACCTGCCCAACTAGTTTGAAAAACGAAACGTCGCCCTGGAGATCATCTCAGAGATCCAACAACAGACCGCGACACCCCCTTTACCCACACACAGATCATGCAGCATTGGTCGGACCTGAAACGACTGCACATGCCCCGGTTGCAGAGGTTTTTCGGTATCCATTTCCCAAGTAAGTACATAGCGATAGCATGCAAGATGTAACTATGACAGAAGGTAGGCCTTTTATTTATAATGCCTTTTCTTTGGTAGTGTTGGAAATGGATTACCGCATTCGCCGCACCCGGAGGCGCACAGGCCGACCAGTGCTGCATGATTCTGCAGCTGGGAGTGAAGGTGGTGGATCTCCAGGGCGACGGGCCTACTCTGTGGGGTCCTTAGACCAGCCCCTGGACCTTACAACAGAGGAGGGGCGGCACAGCGTGGGCAGGCAGTCGTACCCTGCCACGCATGCGGGAGCCTCTGGTATGTCACTCTTCATGTATACGCACACACATATACATGCTATCTCCTACCCAACAAGATTCCTTTCATCTGTTTGTCTAGATGCTTCTGGAGCGGGTGAGGAAGTGGAAGAGGCAGCAGATGGGCTCCAAGCAGAAGCTGGAGAAGGTGAGTGATGGGAACCAGACTTGCCAATAGACATTTTTTTACTGAGGAATTTGACCATAAAAATGAACGTATTTCCCATGTTTCTACAGGCACTTGTTCACAGCAGAGCGAGGACCCAGGACCTCACCGTGTTGTCCCCAACGAGCCAGCTCTCGGCCACCAGCCAAGTAAGTAGTCAGGGCATTATTAGCATTTATGTGGTACTTGACATCAACACACAGATACATCAAGCCCTAGCCAATGGCTATATAAGAGTGACCTGTGGCCACTTCCTTAGCTTAATGACTTGCCTGACTGACCTGTGGCCACTTCCTTAGCTTAATGACTTGCCTGACTGACCTGTGGCCACTTCCTTAGCTTAATGACTTGCCAGACTGACCTGTGGCCACTTCCTTAGTTAATGACTTGCCAGACTGACCTGTGGCCACTTCCTTAGCTTAATGACTTGCCAGAATTACATATGTAGCCTTTATTTATTTGTGTAACTTAAAAACATTCAATCCACAGGTGGCAAACATGTATTGGTCTGAAAATAATGATTTTTTCTCCATTTGTTACAAGGACCACACGGCAACAAATTTTGGAAATGAATCGGAGGGTCCTTGCGTTGGTGGCCGATATGAAGGTGATGGTTGACTCGTTGGGGAAAACAAAAGAAGACGAAGAGGAGTAAAGTCCTGGGTCCTGGGCCTGTTCTGCTGGCCCAATTTATGACATTATTATAATGTTTTTTGTTTTAAAAAAAGTTTTTTAAAGTTTTTATAAAATGTTTGTTCAACAAATTGACGAGACCAGACCAAAAAAAAATAAATAAATAAAGTTTTTAGACAAAAGCCCAAAAAATTTAACATTAGAAAAATATTTTATAATAAAAAAAAAAAACGAAACCAACGTTTCTGTGTCATTTCTTGAAACACATACATTTACAACAAACAAAGGGGCAAATACATATTTAGAGCTGAAGATTCAGATGTCCGCTAAGTGATTTGGGTAAGTTTTAGGGACCTAAAATGGAAGAAGAACCTAACCGCTAAGTGATTTGGGTAAGTTTTAGGGACCTAAAATGGAAGAAGAACCTAACCGCTAAGTGATTTGGGTAAGTTTTAGGGACCTAAAATGGAAGAAGAACCTAACCGCTAAGTGATTTGGGTAAGTTTTAGGGACATAAAATGGAAGAAGAACCTAACCGCGAATTGGTTAGGGTGAGCTTTAAGGGATCCAAAGGGAAGATGCAGGATAGCGCTAAGTGGTTAGGCTGAGCTTTAAGGGATCAAAAGGGAAGATGCAGGATAGCGCTAAGTGGTTAGGGTGAGCTTTACGGGATCAAAAGGGAAGATGCAGGATAGCGCTAAGTGGTTAGGGTGAGCTTTAAGGGATCCAAAGGGAAGATGCAGGATAGCGCTAAGTGGTTAGGCTGAGCTTTAAGGGATCAAAAGGGAAGATGCAGGATAGTGCTAAGTGGTTAGGGTGAGCTTTAATGGATCCAAAGGGAAGATGCAGGATAGTGCTAAGTGGTTTAGCTAAACATTGTAGTAGAAGTGATGGGAGTGAAATATGTATGTGAGCACTTTAATGAGTTAAGTTTGTAGTGCGCAGGCGCAAGATCGTAAGGATTCCGTCTGGACAATTATTTTTGGAAAAAGTGAAACAGAATGTATCGGGAAACGTAAAGGATTCGTGTGAGGATACGATGGGAAAAGGGCAAAAATGAAAGGCTACGTTGTTACCTGAGAAAATGAATCTGAAAAGTCTCGATGGAAAATGACATCCTCGTACTCGTACTCTGGCATACGAGCGGACGGAAACTTTACAGAAGGTTTACAATGCATGCATAGAATCGCTCGCACATTCATACGAGAGCGGGAACTTTTGAAAATGATACGACAACGGCACTAAAACTGAAGTTTTTTTGTGTCTCTCTGAATCGAGTCTAATGTCCACTCGGTTATGTTTGCTTGCAGACTTCACAATATTTAGAATACGTTTCTTATCCCTGTTAACCGTGGCACCTGGGAGACACCTCACTTCCTTTAGCTCATCTTTATCCTGTCCAAAGTCCACACCTCTAATTGTTGAGTCACCAACCAAAATATGCATTTTCCTATTGGTTGGCTTGGTAACTGTTCCTTGCTGCCCTTTTGTACTCATTTTATATGGTCCCTTATTTAAGTCCACTTCCTTTGATCTTACCTAGATCATTTGCAATGCAGGGCACAAGTAGGGCGGTAGACAGAGAGATTGGGGAAGATATATTGGAGGTGTAACACCATGGATAGCTTTGTGGTTTAGATTAAATTGTTTAAATTGAATCCTATACTGTATGGGTGACTATGCAATGACTGACAGAGGGCAAAAGCTTTAGAGTAGCGATTAGACAGGCAACATAGATTGGAGAGGAGAGAGTTTAGTGAGGGGAGACTGATTAGTAGTGATTTGAGTTTTTGTTGTTTCAACTGTACAGGCAGCATGAGCATGAAAGTGATTGAATAAAGGGGTGAATGTCAGATCAGAATCAAGTGTGAGTTATGATACTGACACACACTGAAAGAGAAATGTCAGGTTTAGTTAGATTAGTAGGTGGTGACAACACCAGTAGCTCTGTTTTTGAAGGGGTTAGTTTCAGATGGAGAGAAGACATGATGTTAGATACAGCAGATGGACAGTCACTGGTGTTCTGCAGTTTGGCCGGAGTAAGGTCGCGGGCTGATGTATATAGTTTGGCGGCATGGTATTGAAAGTCAAATCTACTAATAGTCTGTCCGATAGGGGCTGTGAAGAGAGAGAAAAGAGGAGAGGCCCTAGGACGGAACCCTGAGTAACTCCAACAGTAACAGGGAAAGTAGAGTAGAGGACATAGAGCCAGCAGAAGATATACTGAAGGAGTAATCCAGAAAAGTAGGAAGAGAACCAAGAGAGAGAAGCATCCTTACAGCCAAGAGATTGGAGCACGTCGAGTAGGACATTATGGTCTACTGTGTCATATGCTACTGAGAGATCAAGTAGAATGAGCAGTGAGTAGTCACCATTAAATTTGGCAGTCAGGATAAAATTTCTCGCTTTTGTGAAGTTTCTGTTGAGTGTAGAGTGTGGAAACCTGATTGCAGTGGATCAAGGAGAGAGTTGTCAATAGTGTCGATTCACAGCCTTTCTTTAATGCACTTACTCATCAAAAAGTGCCTGAACACGTATGATTTTTTGCCATATTTTCGAGATTCTGGTGTGTTATTGTTGAACGTATTTGTGTTTGCCTAAGTGCGTTTTAGCCTTTTCGCACAGATGTCTACTGCTTGTTTTCCCTATGTTGTTTTCGCATTTTAGCACCTAATATGTGATTATTATGGGTTTGAGCATGATTGTCAGCCCTGATTATCCCTGGTTTGCCCTCCGAATGAACCAATAAAATAGCCTATGTTAATGTGGCACAGAGCAAAAACCAAAACTAAACTGAGCTCTCTAGAGCCCTAGTATATCCAAAATATCCACGTTCAATCCACAGACGTCCATGCACTTTCCCAAGGTGGTGGTTAGAATCACTCCACTTCAAGCACCATCAGTGTATCCTTCACCTTATTGAATGCACTCTTACCAGAGGTTGGTTTATATATACGCCTTAGACTGGCCCGCGGTGGATTTCACATCAATGGTAGTAGCAAATCACCTTCATTCATAGTGCAGACATGAGGGGACACCATAGGGATAAAGCCAAAAAGAAGGAAAAGAGGGGATCTTGCGTAAGAATCTTTAGACTTAAAAAGGTGCCAATAATTGCACTCACATTTAACCTTTTCAGTGCCAAGCACGTAGATTCTACGTGCTCGCTTCCACTCCACTTAAGTGCCAAGCACGTAGAATTTACGTGCCTGACTTTCCTCCCTGCTAAAAAAAAAATAATAAAAATGACACTCACCTCAGTGTCCGATCGCTCCCGCCGGGTCTCCTCTTCACCAGGGAGGCCTCCGATCACCCCCCCCCCCGGGCTCTTCAGCATCAGGAGAGGGCCTTTCCCAAAGGGCGCCGCCATCTTGCCGCTAAGATGTCGTCACTCCCGGGTGTCGTCCTGGCTCCGGGCTGTCATTTCTTTCACTTGTCATTGCTGGCCACAGGAGGGGGAAGGCAGGTGATGATCTGATCGCCTGCCCCCCCTCTAATGGCCAGCGATGACACCATCTGCAATTGGAGCTGCGAGGGACACAGGAGCTGATGATCGGAGGTGAGTAAAGTAAAAAAAAAGTTTTTATTTTTTAATAAAGTCATTTTTAATTATGTGTGTGGTGTGTTTTTTTACTGTTAACCCTTTGTGAACTGGTAAGGGATCCATGAGACCCCTTTATCAGTTCACAAGGCTGGGGGCTGACAAGTCACCTGCGGTTAGCGGGTGACTTGCCCTTAACCCCCGGCACCCCAAATTACCTGCCCCTCAAAGGCCGGGGGGCAGAAGGGCCCAGGCCTCACAGAGGCTATGTGGGCTTGTAGCCTGCAGGGCCAGGGGCCACCAAAGCTGGCCCCTGCACCCTGTTCTACAAGCCCTGCATAGCTGTCCCTGGGCCGGTTATGTTGGGTAAGGGGGACCTCACGCCATTTTTTGTGGGATTTTTAAGGGTTTTTAACCCTTAAAATTCCCCAAAAAATGGGGTCCCCCACCCCGGGAGGGGGGACCCTATGTCATTTTTTTAATGAACCCTATGTTACCTGTCACCTAGCAGGTAAAAAGGCTTCCAGCAGCAGCAGGAGCGCTGAAGCCAAAGTGATCAGCGTGGGACCCAGTGCCCAGGGATAGATGGGAGATAAATATTAAAAAAATATATTTTTTTTTATTCTGTGTGTGTGTGTGTGTGTTTTGTTTACATTTAACCCTTTGTGAACTAGTAAGGGATCCATGCGGCCCCTGTAAAAGTTCACAAGGCTCTGCGGCTAGCGGGTGACTTGCCATTAACTCTGAGCCCCCCATTACCTGCCTCCCCAAAGCCTGGGGGGGCAGAAGAGCCTGTGGCCATAGGCTATGCCAGCTTGTAGCCTGCAGGGCCAAGGGCCACCAAAGCTGGCCCCTACGCCCTGTTCTACAAGCCTCATAGCTGGTCCCAGGGCTGGTTATGCTGGGTAGGGGGGACCTCATGCCATTTTTTTGAGAGAGGATTTTTAGGGGTTTTTAACCCTTAAAATCCCCCCCCCCAAAAAAATGGGTCCCCCCACCCGGGAAGAAGGGCCCCACGACAATTCTTTTTAATTTAGCCCTTTATAGTGTGGATAGTAGTTGTATTTTATTTGTAAATGTTATAAAGTGCTCTTTTCAGTTTGGGGGGTCTCCTGGACAGGAACAGGGGGGCTACCGATACATATGTGGTACCATTGTAATCAGGATAAATGGGGCTTTCCCATGCAATATCATTTTCTTTAGTAAAATAAATTGTTTATTTAAAAAAATGAGACAATTTAAAAGAAATAATAATTTAAATTTTTTTTAGTTTTTTGACTAAAAAATATATATTGAATATTTAAAAACACATTTCATGTTAAAGCCAAACTCTGCCTCAAAAAATATATAAAATTTTCCTGGAAATTCCTGCAAAAATCACGGTTAAACATAGCACAAAATGGTGAAAAGTGACCTGTCAACAGAGGGTGACAAAATTTAAAGTAGGCTGGCAATTAAAAGGGTTGAAAGGAGCTATGCATGTCAGGTATTGTTCTGTTCAGGGGATCTTGCGCTTTCAGACTTAGCTTGTTTTTTCTTGTTTGCATATTGATATTTTAGGGAAAGGTGTTTTTTATTCTGCTTTTTTATACATTTTTTAGGGAAACCCTGTGCAACCATAGAATTCTTTGACGGATTACTTCCAGAAAGTTGAGCCCACTACTGGGTACGCTTAGAAAGCTTAACATGTGTACTTTCAGGGAATGTATGGTTTATGGGGGATGTTTCAAATGCAAAGGATTGTTTTGGTTGAAAAATTGCAAGGTGCTCACTTTGTCAGCAGAGCTGAAATTTTCAAGTAAAATTATTCTTACGCACATGCTTTACTTTGGGGTGCTTGCCAATTTTTTTCCTTGACAGGACCTATGCATGTTGGGTATTGTTCAGTTCAGGGGATGTTGCCTTTTCAGATTTAACTCGTTTTTTCTTGTTTACATATTGTTTTTTAGGAAAATTTGGCTTTGATTTTGTTTTTTTTTATTCTTTTTTTTTAGGGAAACCCTGTGCAACCAAATAATTAATTGAGGGATTACTTCCAGAAAACTGTACCCATGTCAACAAGCCTGGTACACCTAGAAAGCTTGATGTGTGTACTTCCAGAGAATATATGGTTTGTTGGGGGTATGTCAAGTGTAAAGGGTTGTTTTTCTGGAAAAACTGCAAGGTGCGCATAGTTGTATATTATCTGAAAATCTACTAAAGCGCTGTTTCAGTTTGGGGGAGTCAACTAGGCAGGAAAGGGTGTCTACCAATACATATGTGGTACCTGCTCTTGTCCTCCACAGGCGCGCTGGTTGTTAGAAATTAGAGAAAAGTACAATCTCAATTGTCATGTGATTGTTTAGTCTCTTTTTCCAAAATGTTGCTTTTTAATGTCGGCTGCAAGGTTGATGTTATTCAAAATTGCTGCCAATTTAACACAAAACTAAAGTAGAAAAGTTGAGGCTGAGAAAGGTATGTTTAAACACTTACCCGCCTGGCCCCGGGGTGCTCGACCTGCCCTGGGCCACTGAGTGTGATGTGCAGGGATTATGTAGTGTTGTACCGCTTGTGGTGCATCTGGAAGTTGGTTGCTTCTTATTGTAATAAGGATCCAATCGATGAATGTGTTCTTCAAAGCTATATTTCAAAAAGTGTTACACGCTAGCTTAAAAGATGATAAAATAATAATATGTAGACTCAAATAAATAAATAAAAATGGGAAAGGGTGTCCTTATTATTCCCTGGAGGATTTCCTCCACTTGCGAGAATGACCTTGCAGCCGACATTAAAAAGCAACATAAAAAGAGACTAAACAATCACATGACAATTGAGATTGTACTTTTCTCTAATTTCTAACAACCAGCGCACCTGTGGAGGACAAGAGCAGCAACCACAGAGGATTTAACCCTCTGTGGACCTCACTCAAATCCACCATAAACTTACCTATCTAGACATTAGCCTCGATTCAAAGACACATTCGTCCGGACTTCCGTAGCTGTCTATGAAAGTTTTGGTGGGTGTTAGTCTATTTTTTGCTTTTTTTCGTCCATTTTCTACTGGCACGAACGTTTGGGAAAATGTGTATATGCTCTTTCGATGAACGGAAGCAAATCGGAACATTTCCAAACAAAATCGGAAATTTTCCGTTCGTTCAGATAACTTCCATTGTTGGGATGGTTTCTGTCTGATTCAGAGAGCTGATTTCCGACGGATCACTACCCTATAAATCCGTTTCATTTCCGATCCACTTACGAGACCTTTGAGGGCTCGGATTGCTATTGTTGAACATGTTTTGTGGCTATGTGGAGGAGTCTGCGCGCCTTTAGCACCAAGGCATTGCATGTATCAGCATGGCCGAGGCCATAAATTGTATAGCAATGCATACCTGAATCAATACATTTCATGTATGCCTTATAGATGCATTTTAATGCTGACCTAAATTAGTCCTTAGCATGTAAACATTTATTTTCCCTCACATTCATATAATTGCTATATTTTTTTAGACTTATGTGCTTTGTGAATTATATTTGGATTGTTGAACTTGAATCTTAATTTGTTGTAGGAGTTATTGTTTTAGTTGGTTACCTTTGCTTTGTGTAATTATTTTATATTTGGTTGCAGGAACCGCAAGATGTGCCACTCGCCCTTGCTCCTGATGCCCGTTCTTTGCCTGCAGAATGCGGGCC
This sequence comes from Gastrophryne carolinensis, assembly GCA_027917425.1. Taxonomy (NCBI): domain Eukaryota; kingdom Metazoa; phylum Chordata; class Amphibia; order Anura; family Microhylidae; genus Gastrophryne; species Gastrophryne carolinensis. The sequence goes on from CM051234.1 coordinate 149,719,332, forward strand.
AGGGGTTCTCTAATCGGGCACTATGCAAAACCCGGGCCATGGTGGCAAGGGCCCTCTGGCTTTTGAAGTCCAGATTTAGGTGTTTGGACCATACACGGGTGGGGGTCGGGGAGGCTTGGCCCACTGCAGTATGACCCCAACAAGGTTATACCAATATTTTAATTTACGTTTTTTAACAGGGACCACACGTGCCAGACTGGCACAACTGAGTGTCAGGGTCCTTCAGTTGATGGGCGAGATGCAGGAGCTGCGCAACCCATTGGGGACCACAGATGAAGAATAATGTTCAGTGGCCTGCCATTGCTAAATGACCGAGAAGTGATTTGGGTAAGGGGGCTAAAATGGAAGAAGAACCTAACCGAGAAGTGGTTTGGGTGAGCTTTAAGGGTCCAAAAGGGAAGATGGAGGATAGTGCTAAGTGGTTTGGGTGAGCTTTAAGGGTCCAAAAGGGAAGATGGAGGATAGTGCTAAGTGGTTTGGGTGAGCTTTAAGGGTCCAAAAGGGAAGATGGAGGCCGAGCCATCTGATCAGGTTGAAGCTCCATGCTAAGCGCCACCCTCACACACTTACAATTCCACATATGTGGTACCGTTGTAATCGGGAGAAATGGGGCTTTAACATGCAATAAGATTTTATTGACAAACTTACATTTTGCATTACAACAAAACACTACAAATTGTAAAATATATATATATTTTTTTGCACATATTTTACCCAAAAATATTGAGAATACACCTAAAAAATGACAAACAAGTCATTTCATGTTAAAGCCCAGACTCTGCTGATAAAAACTATATATAATTTCCCTGGGAAATCCCTTCAAAAATCAAATGCACATGTGGAGTGCAAAATAGTGCAAAATGGTCTGGCAACAAGGGTGACAAAATCTCCAGATAGAATGGCAGCTAAAGGGTTAAAAAGCTTTGTACACGCAAATTGAGCGATTCTCACCCGTCCTGTTTGCACCTCGGCCGCTGGTGAAGGGAAGGGTAGAGATCGTCTTGTTCAGCTGTATCCACAGTCAAGTTGTTTGTTTAGCCGCCCTCAACGCGTTTCACATCGTAGGGATTTCTCACTTAATAAAAAGCCTAATTTACCGCCCCGCCTGCAGTCTTGAAAAAGCTGCTACCGCAGTGAAGCGCGTTGACGGTGACGGGGGCGGCTAAGGCAGTCAGGGTGCTAGTGGATAGCAATTCAGGGGTGCAAGTGGATAGGAAGGCAGGGTGGAATGCCGCCAACCACAGCCTAACACAGGCAAAAGCTAGTGCGCACATGGGCAGCATGCCAGAATAGTTAGTTCTATGTGCGCACATGGGCAGCATGCTGGGTCAGTTTTGGCCAAGGTAGCTCAATTGGGGCCTAGCTGAGTGTGGCAGTCAGATACCAGGGGGCAGGCCAGGTTGGACTAACCTGCTTTGCTTGACATTTTTATGGCTTTTCTCCACATTTTTGATTATGATGACCCACAGATATGACTTCCTGCCCAACATCTATGCAAAGAGGACATTGGCATTCAAGTGGTGGCAGAGCTGGAGGAGGATACGAAAACCACCTACCCATTCACACAGGTCATGCAGAACTGGTCGGACCTGAAAAGGAGAAATAAGCCCTGGGTGGGTAGATTCTTCCGCCTATATATATATTTTTTTACTCACGCCTACAACCACATTAGGTAAGCCTGTGTGTAAAATAATGCACTTCTCTTCTAGTGTCAGAGTTCAGGCAGAGGATCAGCCCCACCCAGAGGTGAAGCATCCGGCCAATGCTGGCAAGACCTGGTGGACATGTAGGTGGGCACCCAGGGGTGCCAACATCCTCACCCTCCTCTGCAGGTGAGCCCCAAGCTGACCTGGACCAACTTTCAGAGGAGGTGGCACAGATTTTGAGCAGGGGGAAAGAAGAATGTGTCTAATGACTCAGGTATGAGCATCACACACAACCACACACAGGAAGACAAACACTAAACAGTCAAACATATGTGTTAACTTGTGGATTGTTGGGACGTTTGCATCTAGATGGCCAGGAAGTCCCAGTGGGTGAACAGCCAGGGGAAGGAGCAGCACCACTCCATCAGCCCCAACAAGCAGGTGGGAGATGTGCAACACACAACACAATCCAATTCACAGCTCTAACACATTTACTAATAGATATTTTTTGTTGTGACCCATAGATTCAGACACTGATGAGTGGCAGGTCCCAGTAAGCAGTAAGAAGGGTGGCTCCCCAACCGCAACAACCCCACCAGCCTAGTAAGTTCTAAGACAAGTGACTATTTGAATAACATGCCTTCTTCAACAGGTTTGCAGGAAGCAGAGGCTAGACATTAATTGTTTTTGTCATTTACAGGATGCAGAGATGAGGCATATGAGCGGCTGCAGAAGCTCTCAACAGCTGTCCACAGGCTGGTGGGAAACATTGCTGAACTGGCTCCATGGGGAGCCCTCCACCAAAATAAACTGGGGGCCTGCAACATTTTTTAAGCTCCCCCTTGTATATAGTTTTTAGCCCCTGTTTTCCCCTATTAGCAGATGAAAAGACACTGGATGGGACATCAGAAAGTGGTAAAGGTAAGCACTTAGCAGATGAAAAGACACTGGATGGGACATCCCAAACAAACACCAAGCAAAGAGAAGGAGTGACGCTGGAGAGAAGGATAAGTAGGGGTAAGCTCTTAGGAACAGAAGAGACTTGGCACAGTAATAAGTAAGTACTGGAATGCCAGGGTCAGGGGCAGAACACTGTAAAACACAAAAAATGAGAGACTTGCATATGCGTACAAGCCTACGTATGTGTACAGACCACCGATTGAACATGCAAACATTAAGGAGAAAACAGCTCATTTCCTATGTAAACTAGTAGTACCTCGCTTGACAGTGACACATTTCGCAGCAAGGTACGTTGAAAAACGCACTAAAAACACTGGAGGACAGGACGTTCACACCACATAAATAAAACATCATCCATTGCATAAGCTGCAAGAGCTGTATGCGCAATGCTCTCGCAGGCTTACGCAACAACGAAGAATTGACAAAGCGCTCCCGATGGAGGCTCTGAATCATGCAAGTGCACATACAATTACATGTAATGAATGGGCTTACACACTAAAACTTAATCTAAGCTGTGAATTGCCCTTTAAGTCTCTGTTTTTGAAAAAAATCTCTATCTGAATTATCCCTTTATATCTTCTGCCATGAGCTAATGCTTCTCTTGCCCGATTCCCCTGTGCAATATTCTACTGCTTCTGGTTGCAACTATATTTTATTATCTCTGGCATGCTGACCTGACACAGTAAGAGTTATAAGGCTGTCAAGTCCAAATTCATCATCATTTTTTAGGGAAGCCCTACTAAAACCAAACCACATTGAAAATTAAGACGAGAAGAGTGGACAATTATCTTTAAGTAATAAATCAAAGAGGGACATACTTTAAATGCCAGTATTTCTTTTATTCCGGTTTATCTAATATTATTTGGATCGAACAGAGGAGGAGTATAATGAATAAAAATTAATGGAGGAAATCATTATATTTACTAATGAGGATCGGATTTGAAATTGTTTATAGACAACTTAGTCACAAGGTTTGTTTGTTTTTTATGGTGTAGATCTTTTAAAAATAAATACATAAATAATCCCCGCAGTAAGGAAATGAATGAGCCACTGCGGCAAGGGGTATTTATATAGAGTAGAAGGTGCTTCCCCAGGATTTCCCTGATGTACCCATTACATCTTTATTACTAGGGATCGAGGTAAACACTTCCTTCTATAAGTTCCCCTCATTGGGTGCCAGGATGAACAGACAAGGGGTCATTGAAGAGATGCTGGAAGAAAATGAAGCTTTAAGCAGATGCCAAGACACTCGGATCAAAACAGAAGGCCCCGGAGAGGACATCAGGCATCATGGTCTATGGACTCATTATATAATAAAAGTTACTTATTAAAATGTACCAAAACCCAGGATTTTGTGTATTCTGTGTTTTAGTCACTGTCCCCAATTTGTATTCACTGCTGCATAAAACACTACGGTCAGCCGCAGATCCTATTGGTTATGAAGTTTAACAGCGCATGTGCGGGCTTTACAAGCATTTTGATATACACCTGATGGCACCAGACATGGCAGGGAGTCACCTGGTGCATGGAGAAACAGAGCTGGGAGATGTGCGTTTACTCAGTAATATTTAATATTACTTTTACTACGTGTGAACTGGTTAATTGTGCTAGGGACCCTTATACCAGAGGGCAGGTGGTCTCATGCTACCTGCCAGCCCTGGTGAGCAGGTAAATTACTAGACAAACTTGTTGCATTTCAGCGTTGATCTAGTAGTCCACCAGGGGTGTCCATTTTTTATTATGAACCACTCACTATGCTTGACATATCGGATATGGTAGTTGCTTAAGGAGCGAACCCCAATACTATTTTTTGAGATTTGTCCAAAACATTTGTCTCTAAAGTTTCAGAATCAGGATGGAAGGAATTGTGTACTAAATTAAATTACGTCAAAATGATTCATCCATAGTCTTTACCCATTTTTAATACATTTTTTAGATCTGATCATCTAAAACAGACCTAAAGAGTGTAACAACAGTAAATGTCATATTTGTCACAGAACATCTTAGGTGTATTTTAATTCTCTATGTGTGTATGCTGGGGTAATACATATGTGTGTGTGCATACATCATATCTATATATACACTTTAGCTGACCTGCCTGTAAACCCCTCATTTCTTTTCTCCCCCCTCCCACTTGGATTTCCTAGTTATCTAACCCTCATATGCCAGGTCAATGCTGATAACCATCTCCCCTTCACATCCTTTCCTCCCTCACACCTAGTAATAAAACCACTTGGAAAAGCCAAATAAACAAATTGCAAATAGATCCCAGCTAGGTTCCTCATGCTTGTCACCCCCTCCATTGGAATGTGGTCAGTTGGTATTGTATAGCAGAAATGGGAGGGGTGGGGAGGCCCGCTGTTCTGGGGCTATAAGCATGGCTGGGAAGAATGGCCGGACACACTCGATCTGACCATCAAGAGTGACACGCTGCTTGTAACATCCAAGCAAAAAGAAGACCAGAAAGCGTGTGAGGACAATTGATTTGATCAAAGAGAACGCAGCCCAGACAAACTTTTAAGTATACTTTCCACCTTGCTTTATTTTGCATTGCTATTTATCTTATTTACCGTGTTTTATAGTTAATTATGCTGTTAGCACCTTGCATCGTGTTGTTTTGTGTTTTCTGTTTGTTTAAATAAATTCTAAAAATACAGCAGAGGTTCATTTATGCTTTTAATTAAGGATATAAAAAGGCTCACGCTATTCTGAAGAGCCTGGTTACCTTACTTGCCTAGGACGCTCGATCGCCCCCTGCCTGAAAGTGGTTGTGGGTCGATCGGTACGTTTGATCTGATTGTATTGTATGTGGCCTGTATTATATGATGGCAGCAGTTTATAGCCACGTGTGTTGCCAATTGAAGAATTGCGGTGACGCACGTGGGGTACGATTGGCTGGTCTGATCAGATGAACGATCAATAGGTCTGATCAACCCCTGAAATCGTCACAAATTGGTTGGCAGCTCGTGAGCTCACCTTTTTATTTCTTTCAATTGAGAGCATAAGTGTTGTGTTAAGTAATGCTGTATTGGAGGACTTTATTTAAATTAATCAGTTATTTTATTGGTGCATAGTTGTAATGGTAAATAAGCAGATAGCAATTGTTTGCCCCTCTTTTTTGTTTTGTTTTTGCTGAAATGTCTGGGCTGGCGCAATACAAGCGAATGAGCAAAGACGATCTGATCAATGAATGCCAGCACAGACAGTTGCCCATTTATGATAGAACCAAAGAACAGCTTGTGCAATCGCTCTATGAAGCCGATCTGGAGGCACCAACGCAGCTTGTAACAGATAGACTTGCATGTTCCAGTGCAGCTGATCCTTCCCAGACTGAGGTGGTTGTTGAAGTGCCTGCTCCCATTGGGTCTCCCAGCCCCAGCCTCTCTGCTACTGGTAGGGATCTCCAGCTCCAATCGGTCCTGACCCAGCTAAGTGCCACCAATCCGCAGGCCTATCTACAGTTCCTGGAGCATCAGGCAGAGCGGGAAGCTGCCCAGGCAGAGCGTCAGGCAGAGCGCCAGGCAGAGCAGGAAGCTGCACAGCGTCAGGCAGATCGGGAAGCTGCACAGGCAGAGCAGGAAGCTGCTCATGAGCTGGAAATGGCTAAGATCCGACTAACCACCCCTGACCCTGCACCTCACTTGCCTTCAGCGGACTCTGCATTTCTAACTGTGGGTTCTGCCCCAAAGTTCCCAGTTATAGACACAGACTGTGACGTGGACGTGTACTTGCAGTCCTTTGAGAAGATCTGCCGCCAGCATCATTTGCCCCGGTCTCAGTGGGCATTGTACCTAACCCCAGAGCTGAAGGGCAAGGCTTTGGAGGCATTCATTGAGCTGCCTCCTGAGAAAGATGGGGACTATGAGGCAATAAGAGACTCCATTGTTGAAAAGTATCAGCTCACCCCAGAGGTCTACCGCCGACGGTTCCAATCACTGCAAAAAGGACCGGCGGACAGTTACTTAGATCTGTTGGCCCGACTGCGTACCACCTTCCGGCAGTGGGTCCATGGCCTCAAAAAGGACAGTTTTGATACCCTGGAGGACTTGATGGTGCAAGACCAATTCATGCACATTTTCCCCCCTGATCTCAGACAGTTTGTGTTGGAGCGCAAACCTAATTTGGCCAGAGAAGCAGCAGAACTGGCCGACAGCTATGTGCACACTCAGGTGTCTGATTGCCGTCGTGCGCCCCCTAGTAGCTGGAAAGAAGAAAGGCCATCACCAACCAGCCAGTCACCATCAGCCAGTCAGACCTTCCCAAAACCCTTCCCGGAAGCCTCTGATGTCAAGCGGTCACCTGCTGAACCTCGCGCTTGTTACAACTGTGGGAAGGTCGGGCACCTCCGACCCAACTGTCCGGAGAGAAAAGTGACTGCTGTAGCTGGCCAGATGAGCACCTCTGTGTTGTTTGTCCATCAGAGTGTCCGGAGCGATGATGAAAACGTGCAGCCCCTTGTCGTCGGCAACCGGCTGGTCTCAGGATTTCATGACACAGGAGCTGAGGTCACGTTGGTTCACCCTGAACTGGTGGGCCCAGAGAATATAATCCCTGGAAAATTCCTCACCCTCACCGGAGTAGGAGGGCTCCGTTCACATGTGCCCCTTGCTGAGGTGTATATGGATTGGGGAATGGGCAGAGGTATGAGAGTAGTGGGGCTCTCTGATGAGTTTCCCACAGATGTGCTGTTGGGCAGGGACCTGGGTCGGTTGGTCTCTTACTTTGAGCCCTCAGCAGGGGCATTGGGGTTACCAACTGAACCTTCGGGGCACGTAAGGGTACTAAGCAAAGGTGCAGGTGTGGCATCAGGGTACCTTGCGGGTGGGCCGAGGGTGGAAGTCGGGATTGGGACACCCAGATCTCCCAGAGAGGGGGATGGAAAAGGGGTAGGTAGTAGGCCTGTAGAACCCCCTAAGTGTGTCAGTGCTGGTTGGCCCTCAGGAGAGTGTGGATAGGGTGGCTGGAAAGTGTGGAGACGCCCTGGAACAGGCTGCTCAGGCTGGAATTAGTCTGGAGAGCCGTCACATAGATGGAGATAATCGAACATTTGATCATACTGGAGGGATCACTCCCAACTTGACTGTCCTCTTCAGCGCTGCAAAGGTTGCAGAGCCGGAGTCTAGGGTTGTCAGGCAGAGCCCCAACACCGATGGCGGTTTGGCCTGCCCTAAGCCCACTGACTCCGCTCTTAGCAGGCCTCAACCCCTGCTCCTGGTCGCCCCGGGGCAGTGGGCTGGGACTTGTAGTGCCACCTTGCAGCCAGCACTGCAGACGGACAACCCTGGGAGGCAGTTCGGAAGCCTAGCTTCCAGCTCCCCGGGAAAGCAAGGTGACCAAGCATTTAGTAAACCCCTCATTTCTTTTCTCCCCCCCTCCCACTTGGATTTCCTAGTTATCTAACCCTCATATGCCAGGTCAATGCTGATAACCATCTCCCCTTCACATCCTTTCCTCCCTCACACCTAGTAATAAAACCACTTGGAAAAGCCAAATAAACAAATTGCAAATAGATCACAGCTAGATCCCTCATGCTTGTCACCCCCTCCCTTGGAATGTGGTCAGTATCGGTACCGTATAGCAGAAATGGGAGGGGTGGGGAGGCCCGCTGTTCTGGGGCTATAAGCATGGCTGGGAAGAATGGCCGGACACTCGATCTGACCATCAAGAGTGACACGCTGCTTTTAACATCCAAGCAAAAAGAAGACCAGAAAGCGCGTGAGGACAATTGATTTGATCAAAGAGAATGCAGCCCAGATGGACTTTTAAGTATACTTTCCACCTTGCTTTATTTTGCATTGCTATTTATCTTATTTACCGTGTTTTATAGTTAATTCTGCTGTTAGCACCTTGCATCGTGTTTCTTGTTGTTTTGTGTTTTCTGTTTGTTTAAATAAATTCTAAAAATACAGCAGAGGTTCACTTAGGCTTTTCATTAAGGATCTGAAAAGGCTCACGCCATTCTGAAGAGCCTGGCTACCTTACTTGCCTAGGAGGCTCGATCGCCCCCTGCCTGGAAGTGGTTGTGGGTCGATCGATACGTTTGATCTGATTGTATTGTGTGTGGCCTGTATTATATGATAGAGTTGAGCACTGGGTGTGCTCTGGTGGCAGTAGTTTATAGTCACGTGTGTTGCCAATTGAAGAATTGCGGTGACGCACTTGGGGTACGATTGGCCGGTCTGGGGAGCTGAAATCTCTGACTCTTTAACCCTTTACCTGCCATCCTACCTAGCGTTTTTGTTACCCTCTTTTGCCAGACATTTTTCACTATTTTGCGCTACACATGGTCAATTGTTTTTTTTGTAGGGATTTCCCAGGAATATTATATATTGTTTGTTTTCAGCCTGGGCTTTAACGTGACATGTCTTGTAATTTTTTAAATGTATTCTCAATATTTGGGGTGAAACATGTTTTTCTGTAGTGTTTTTTTGGAAAGTTTTTCAATAATATCCTAATGTATGTAAAATCCCCCCAAACCTTTTAACATTTACAAATAAATTACAACTACTATCCACCCTATAAAGCATTATATCAAAAAATAAAACTGGTGTGGGGTCCCCTCCACAGGGGGTGAACCCCATTTTTTTAATTTTAAGGATTAAAAACTCTTAACCCCCCCCTCAAGATGGGGTGAGCTCATAACCAGCCCTGGGACCAGCTTTGGGGGCTTGTAGAACAGGGAGCAAGGCCAGCCTTGGTAGCCCCCCGCCCTGCAGGCTACACGCCCGCTGTTCACAAAGGCTTAATTGTAAAAAAACACACACACACAGAATAAAATCACTTTTTTTAACACTCACCTCTGATCCTGTGTCCCCAGGGGATCCTGTGCAACAGTGATCTAAGCACAGCTGCTGGGGGTGTTCACTGGAGAGGGACAGGGGAAAGGAAATCTAGCCCTTCAATCTCCCTCCACTGATCACCCTTGACATCTGACAGCTCAGCGTCGGGAGCACAAGAGGTGGGGCTAACAGCAACGAAGGGGGAGAGGGCCTCTTTTGCCCTAACCTCACTGCAGAAGAGGCCCGAGGGATCACACACAGAGGTAAGCAAATATCATTTTTGAATATTTTTTCAGTAAATGCCGGTGGCGGCTGAAGTTGGGGGGCTATTCCGGACCCTCTGCTAAAGCCAGAAGAGCCCAGGGGGAGATGGGAGGCCCCAAAGGGAAGAGAAGGCCAGGCCGGATTGATTTAGGGGTCAGGTCAGGTCTTTCTTTTGCCTGCTAGCAAGAGTGAAGCTAGGTCTGTAAAATGTACATAGCTGGCAGGTAACAGTAGGAGAGGCAACTACTTATTTTATGTAGCTGGCGTTAGGAGGGTTAAAAGATGTGGAGAAAGAGAGTCCAGACTGGGAATACTAACCCTATATTTTGCTAAAGTTGTCTAATACTGTAAAATGTGCTCACTATATAGATATTATAGAAAATAAAACTAATGCTTACACTAAAGTAAAATGTTATGCTAGTTCTTAACAGATTTAGCACACTGTGGGCTCAATAGAGCACAAATTGCAAATTATTTGTTGAAACAAGGTGCACTTGCGGGGTGCCTTATGGTGTGAATTGCAACCTACATCTCAGCAAGCTTTTTAATGTTACCACTAGGGATGAGCGAATCGATCCGGACGAACCCGAATTCATGCCAAATTTCAGGAAAAATTTGATTCTGAACGAATCTGAATTTTCCCGCAATTCGATCGATCAAAGTTTTCCTTTAAACTCCATTTATTTCAATTACAGCCATTGTAAAATGGTGGATGCACATGTCCGGACATATCCCCCGGTGCAAGTTAGCGGCGGCCATCTTGCTTGTGCGCATTTCAGTGTTGTATTGCGGCCAGAACGGAGCTTGCTACAGACAGGGAGAGACTAACAGAGAGGCAGGGAGAGGCAGGGAGACCCACAGAGACCCACAGAGTGCCAGGGAGAGCCAGGGAAAGATAGGGAAAAATCGGGAAGGATCCAGGCAGGGACAGCAGAGAAAGTGACAAGGAAACTTTTTTTTAATTTTCATTTCACTTCATTTGCCAGATCAGTTTTAAATTGCTTTTGTTTATGCTGTAAAAATTCCTGGCCACTGTGCATCCCATCTTGGCAGTGGCATATTTAACCCTATCTGTTACACACAAGCATTTCTTATAACTCGATTAGTTTTTTTTTTTTGTGTCTGCTGTAAAAACCCCAGCCCACATGGGCATCCCATTTCAGCACATTTGACCCTATCTGTTACACTAAAGCAGCTTTTAAAGGCTATTTCTCATAAATATATTGCAGTTTGAATTGTTTTTGTGTGTGCTGTAAAACACCAGGCCCCAGGGTATCCCAAACCAGCACATTTGACCATATCTGTTACATTAAAGCAGCTTTTAAAGGCTATTTCTCATAAATATATTGCAGTTTGAATTGTTTTTGTGTGTGCTGTAAAAACACCAGGCCGCAGGGTATCCCAAACCTGCACATTTGACCCTATCTGTTACACTAAAGCAGCTTTTAAAGGCTATTTCTCATAAATATATTGCAGTTTGAATTGTTTTTGTGTGTGCTGTAAAAAACAGGCCTCAGGGTATCCCAAACCAGCACATTCGACCCTATCTGTTACACTAAAGCAGCTTTTAAAGGCTATTTCTCATAAATATATTGCAGTTTGAATTGTTTTTGTGTGTGCTGTAAAAAACAGGCCTCAGGGTATCCCAAACCAGCACATTCGACCCTATCTGTTACACTAAAGCAGCTTTTAAAGGCTATTTCTCATAAATATATTGCAGTTTGAATTGTTTTTGTGTGTGCTGTAAAAAAACAGGACTCAGGGTATCCCAAACCAGCACATTTGACCCTATCTGTTACATTAAAGCAGCTTTTAAAGGCTATTTCTCATAAATATATTGCAGTTTGAATTGTTTTTGTGTGTGCTGTAAAAACACCAGGCCGCAGGGTATCCCAAACCTGCACATTTGACCCTATCTGTTACACTAAAGCAGCTTTTAAAGGCTATTTCTCATAAATATATTGCAGTTTGAATTGTTTTTGTGTGTGCTGTAAAAAACAGGCCTCAGGGTATCCCAAACCAGCACATTCGACCCTATCTGTTACACTAAAGCAGCTTTTAAAGGCTATTTCTCATAAATATATTGCAGTTTGAATTGTTTTTGTGTGTGCTGTAAAAAAAACAGGACTCAGGGTATCCCAAACCAGCACATTTGACCCTATCTGTTACACTAAAGCAGCTTTTAAAAGCTATTTCTCATAAATATATTGCAGTTTGAATTGTTTTTGTGTGTGCTGTAAAACACCAGGCCGCAGGGTATCCCAAACCAGCACATTTGATCCTATCTGTTACATTAAAGCAGCTTTTAAAGGCTATTTCTCATAAATATATTGCAGTTTGAATTGTTTTTGTGTGTGCTGTAAAAACACCAGGCCACAGGGTATCCCAAACCTGCACATTTGACCCTATCTGTTACAAGCAGCTTTTAAAGGGTTATTTCATATAAATATATTGCAGTTTCAATTGTTTCTGTGTCTGCTGTAAACAGCCCTGCCCACAGGGCATCCCATATTGCCAATGTTCATAGTATCTGTTACAGAGAAACATTTCCTCAGTTTATTTAGCTTCTGGTTTTTAAAGTAAACACATTTTTTAAAGTGCCTATTGCGCATTTCAAATGCATAAAAATGTCAGGCAGACAAGTGCCTGGATGTTCACAGAGTAGTGGCAGAGGCCAAGATTCAGCAGGCAGAGGTTGCAGCAGACTAGGGTCGAGTGGCAGCAGGAGTCGCGGTGAGAGACCTGATCTGCCAGTATCTGCTACCGGTCGTGTTTCCACCAGTAACGCATCTGCCGTGGTTAACGAGGTCATCCACATCATCACAAGTTACATCTGACACCCCCAGTCTAAGGTCGGTAGGTTCCTCTGACACAACCCTGAGTTGGCATGGCCCGAGAGCAGTCCCTATCCTCCCATTGCCTCTGTTCTATGCCGTTCCCTCCCCCAGCGACGTATCCTATGCTTTGGGTTCAGCTTCACTCTTTAGTGAGGAGGACGATCAGATAGAGGACAGTCAGCAGCTACTGTCCAGCCAAGAAATGGAGGTGGCTTCTTTCGCTAGGCAGACAAATAGTGATGTGGAGAGTGGCGTGGGTGTTGCGAGCGTTCCAGCTCCTGCACCAGACACTGTTGAGGAAACCGAGAACATCAGTGACGTGCAGCCACAACTCGATGATGATGATGAAGCCGATCGCACTTGGGAGCCGGGTGCAGAAGGGGCTTCATCATCATCATCAGGAGAAGAGGGGCGCAGGTTGCCCCGAAGTCAGCAGAAGCAAGGTGTTAGCAGCATGGCTGGCAGTCAGCATGGGGGCACAATTGTAAAGCCTGGAGCCAAACGGGGCCGGGGTAGAGCACTTGCTGCGCGGCAGGCTACCTTATCGGGAGGTAGTGGAGCAGGGGTTCCTGGAGTTGGTGACAGTAGCAATGAATCAGTGCGGGCTGTTGGTGGGAAAAGTATCTACTCGGCAGTGTGGCAGTCTTTCCTGAAGCATCCGCAGGAGGGTAACATGGCCACATGCAAGATATGTAGGCAGAAGGTGAAGCGTGGCCAGGGCCCAAATGTTGGCACCATCAGCGATCCATCAGCGAAGCCATGTCCAAGAGACAGCAGTATGCGCCCACTCATCCTACGGCGCAGAAGCTGAATGTGCTCCTGTCCAAGTTGCTGGTTCTGCAGTTGCTCCCTTTTCAGGTGGTGAACTCTGCACCTTTCAGAGAACTGATGGCTTGTGCCGAACCAAGGTGGAGAGTCCCAAGCCGTCATTTCTTTGCCAAGAAGGCAGTACCAGCGCTGCACAATTTTGTTGAAAAGAAGGTGGGCCAGTCCTTGAGCCTGTCGGTGTGTAGCAAAGTGCATGGCAGCGTCGACGTCTGGAGCTGTAACCACGGTCAGGGACAGTACATGTCGTTTGCGGCCCACTGGGTGAATGTGGTCCCTTTGCAGCAGCAGCAACTTAGACAGGTCACGCCGCTTCGGCCTCCGCGCTCCCTGGCCGTTGTGCCTGTGACACTCGGCCTCCTCATCCTCCGCCTTCTCCTCACCCTCCACTGTAGGCTCAAGTCTCAGTGCCCCTCCAGTCTACCATGGGTGCAGGGCACGGAGGTGTCACGCTGTGCTTCACATGGTTTGTCTTGGTGAACGGAGTCACACAGGGGAGGAACTGCCTAAATTTATTCATCAAGAAATCCAAACATAGCTTACTCCAAGAAAACTGAAAATGGGAAACATGGTTACCGACAATGGGAAGAACATTTTGTCTGCGCTGTGACAAGGAAGGCTGACCCATGCGCCCTGCATGGCTCACGTCTTCAATCTGGTTGTGAAGTGGTTTCTGAAGTCTTCCCCCCATCTGAAAGACATCCTAACAACTTCAAGGAAACTTTGCATGCACTTCAGCCACTCATACACTGCCAAGCACACCCTTCTTGAGCTACAGCGTCAGAACGGTAGCCCCCAACATAGTCTGATTTGCGATGTTTCCACCCGTTGGAATTCCACACTGCATATGTTGGACAGACTTTACGAACAGAGAAAAGCCATTGCGGATTTCTTGATGATCCAAGCGGATAGGGGGACTCCCCTGTGTAACTTCAATGTCAACCAGTGGCAGCTCATACGTGACACCTGCCGTTTGCTCAGGCCCTTTGAGGAAGCCACTTTATATGTGAGTCGCCAGGGTTACGGGATGAACGACGTGATTCCACTGCTTCATGTACTACAGCACATGTTGGAAACCATGGTTGGTCAGGGCACTGGAGACATGCCGTCTACATCTTACGGCCACATGAACCCTGTTGGAGCTGAACTGGAGGAGGAGGAGGAAGAGGAGGAGGAGTGGCACAGTGCACAGTTTAGGCTTGGAGAAATGGCTGGTTTATCTAGTCAGCTGACAGAAGAGGAGGAGCAGGAGCAGCCAGAGGAGCTAGAGGGTTGTGAGGAAGGCGAGACAGAGGACCCAGACACACTGTGGCAGTATGCAGTGGAGATGGAGACAGGTAGTCCCTCCGAGTCACTTGCGCAAATGGCAGGAAGCATGCTCACGTGCTTGCGTAGTGACCACAGAATTGTTTCCACATGACTTCTGGCTGTCCACCTTATTGGACCCTTGCTTCCGGCACAAAATGGGGACATTTTTTAAACCCGCCGAGAGGGAGGACAAACTGACCTACTACAAAGACATTCTACGTAGTCAGTTGGCTGATGCCTATCTGCGCCATGGTCCATACTCTCGCAGGTCTGACTCGGGGGACCTCTGCGCTCACCTTCCACTGCCATGGCTGCTGGGGGGGTTGGCAGGAGCAGCAGCAGCAGCTCCATCAGCAGCAGCCTCAGTCTTCAGTCGCTAATGAGTAGCTTTCTACACCCGCATAGTGAGGCTACGCATGAGCAGCAGGAAGACCTGGAGCAGGACCTGAAC
Source organism: Gastrophryne carolinensis (assembly GCA_027917425.1). Lineage (NCBI taxonomy): Eukaryota > Metazoa > Chordata > Amphibia > Anura > Microhylidae > Gastrophryne > Gastrophryne carolinensis. Next base: position 149,734,402 of record CM051234.1, read on the forward strand.
CAGCAGGTCTTGTCATACCTTGACTAGACCATGCCAACACACCTTGAGGATCTGCTGGACTTCTGGGCAGCCAAACTTGACTTGTGGCCGCAACTAGCTGAGTTTGCCCTGGAAAAGCTGTCCTGCCCGGCAAGTAGCGTGCCATCTGAGCGGGTGTTTAGTGCGGCGGGGGCCATAGTTACGACGAGGAGAACTCGTCTGTCAACTAAAAATGTGGAGAGACCTTTGTGAAAATGAATTAGGGATGGATCAGCCAGGATTTCCACCCACCAATGGCTGATGCATGCGACTAGATTCAGCATGGTGCCACGTTTTACACTTTCCAAATGATGCAAAACATATTTATGTCTTTAGGCCACTTTTTGGGCTCCTGCTGATGCCAACTTCAGGGTGTGCCTTTCAGCCAATTTTTGGGCTCCTGCTGCTGCTGCTGCTGCCAACTCCAGTGTCTCTTTGAGCCAATGTTTGGGATCCTGCTGCCAACTCCAGTGTCTCTTTCAAGCAATGTTTGGGCTCCTGCTGCTGCTGCTGCCAACTCCAGGGTGTCATTCGGCCAATTTTTGGGCTCCTGCTGCCAAATGCAGTGTCTCTTTCAAGCAATGTTTAGGCTCCTGCTGCTGCTGCTGCCAACTCCAGTGTCTCTTTGAGCCAATGTTTGGGCTCCTGCTGCCAACTCCAGTGTGTCTTTCAAGCAATGTTTGGGCTCCTGCTGCTGCTGCTTGCAACTCCAGGGTCTCATTCAGCCAATGTTTGGGCTCCTGCTGCCAACTCCAGTGTCTCTTTCAAGCAATGTTTGGGCTCCTGCTGCTTCTGCTGCTTGCAACTCCAGTGTGTCTTTTGTTCAATTTTTGGGCTCCTGCTTCCAACTCCAGTGTCTCTTTCAAGCAATGTTTGGGCTCCTGCTGCTCCTACTGTCAAATCCAGTGTCTCTTTCAATCAATGTTTGGGCTCTTGCTGCTCCTGCTGCCAACTCCAGTGTCTCTTTCAAGCAATGTTTGGGCTCCTGCTTCTGCTGTTGCCAACTCCAAGGTGTCATTCGGCCAATTTTTGGGCTCCTGCTGCCAAATGCAGTGTCTCTTTCAATCAATGTTTTGGCTCCTGCTGCTGCTACTGCCAACTCCAGTGTCTCTTTGAGCCAATGTTTGGGCTCCTGCTGCCAACTCCAGTGTGTCTTTCAAGCAATGTTTGGGCTCCTGCTGCTGCTGCTTGCAACTCCAGGGTGTCATTCGGCCAATTTTTGAGCTCCTGCTGCCAAATGCAGTGTCTCTTTCAAGCAATGTTTGGGCTCCTGCTGCTGCTGCTGCCAACTTCAGTGTCTCTTTGAGCCAATGTTTGGGCCCCTGCTGCCAACTCCAGTGTGTCTTTCAAGCAATGCTTGGGCTCCTGCTGCTGCTGCTTGCAACTCCAGGGTCTCATTCAGCCAATGTTTGGGCTCCTGCTGCCAACTCCAGTGTCTCTTTCAAGCAATGTTTGGGCTCCTGCTGCTGCTGCTTGCAACTCCAGGGTGTCATTCAGCCAATGTTTGGGCTCCTATTGCCAACTCCAGTGTCTCTTTCAAGCAATGTTTGGGCTCCTGCTGCTGCTGCTGCTTGCAACTCCAGTGTGTCTTTAGTCCAATTTTTGGGCTCCTGTTGCCAACTCCAGTGTCTCTTTCAAGCAATGTTTGGGCTTCTGCTGCTCCTGCTGCCAAATCCATTGTCTCTTTCAATCAATGTTTGGGCTCCTGCTGCCAACTCCAGTGTCTCTTTCAAGCAATGTTTGGGCTCCTGCTCCTGCTGCCGCCAACTGAAGGGTGTCATTCGGCCAATCTTTGGGTTCCTGCTGCCAAATGCAGTTTCTCTTTCAAGCAATGTTTAGGCTCCTGCTGCTGCTGCTGCCAACTCCAGTGTCTCTTTCAATCAATGTTTGGGCTCCTGCTGCTCCTGCTGCCAACTCCAGTGTCTCTTTCAAGCAATGTTTGGGCTCCTGCTCCTGTTGCTGCCAACTCCAAGGTGTCATTCGGCCAATTTTTGGGCTCCTGCTGCCAAATGCAGTGTCTCTTTCAAGCAATGTTTGGGCTCCTGCTGCTGCCAACTCCAGTGTCTCTTTGAGCCAATTTTTGGGCTCCTGCTGCCAACTCCAGTGTCTCTTTCAAGCAATGTTTGGGCTCCTGCTGCTGCTTGCAACTCCAAGGTGTCATTCAGCCAATGTTTGGGCTCCTGCTGCCAACTCCAGTGTCTCTTTCAAGCAATGTTTGGGCTCCTGCTGCTGCTTGCATCTCTAGTGTGTCTTTAGTCCAATTTTTGGGCTCCTGCTGCCAACTCCAGTGTCTCTTTCAAGCAATGTTTGGGCTCCTGCTGCTACTGCTGCAGAATCCAGTGTCTTTTTCAATCAATGTTTGGGCTCCTGCTGCTCCTGCTGCCAACTCCAGTGTCTCTTTCAAGCAATATTTTGGCTCCTGCTGCTGCTGCCAACTCCAGTGTGTCTTTCAAGCAATGTTTGGGCTCCTGCTGCTGCTTGCAACTCCAGGGTGTCATTCAGCCAATTTTTGGCCTCCTGCTGCTGCTGCTGCCAACTCCAGTGTCTCTTTGAGCCAATGTTTGGGCTCCTGCTGCTCTTGCTGCCAACTCCAGTGTCTCTTTCAAGCAATGTTTGGGCTCCTGCTGCTGCTGCTGCTTGCAACTCCAGGTTGTGTCTTTCAAGCAATTTTTGGGCTCCTGCTGCTGCTGCTGCCAACTCCAGTGTTCTTTCAGCTAATGTTTGGGCTCCTGCTGCTGCCAACTCCAGTGTGTCTTTAGGCCAATTTTTGGGCTCCTGCTGCCAACTCCAGTGTGTGTCTTCAGGCCAATTTTTGGGCTCCTGCTGCCAACTCCAGGATGTCTTTCAGCCAATATTTGGGCTCCTGCTGCTGCCAGCTCCAGGGTGTCTTTTTCAGGCAATATAGGGGCTCCTCATTATGATGCCACCTCAACTCTCTGCAATTGTGCCGCTCTGCGATTCTAATAGCGATGCCTCTGATCTGCATGTCATAATTATTTACAGTATTATTTTACTAACCCAGCACGCATCCTATGCGTGTAACGGCAATGCAGAATGGTTTACAACCCTATTGAGGCTCTAGGAAGCTCAGAAATAGACGTTTTTAATAGCGATTCGTCGCAAATAATTTCGGGTCGAAACAAATTTTGTCGGAAAATTCGGCCAATCAACCGAATCGAATTTTTCAAAAGTTCGCTCATCTCTAGTTACCACAATAGAATCCTGCGATAGAGCATTTTTAGAGAAGAGACATAATTTTTCCATTGAGGTTAGTATATTCTTTAGGGCATACAAAAACAGAGCCCTATGCTGCTTTAGCCCATCTTTCAGATATTTCTTTGAGTTGCTCTGTATCCTTTTAAAGGGAGGTTGTCATGTTGCTTCTTGTTTTGAGTGCAGTTCTTCAGTTTTGTTCACAGTGTCAAGCAGTTCCTGAACACTGTGTACTTCTAGATTCAAGTGCATAAATATGTCCTAAAATAGAACTACTGATTATACCTTATTTTGCAGTTTTATGTAATGCCTCAGTTGGTAACTTCCTGCTTATTTCCGCAATACAGGACAATTTGCTCAGTGCTCCATTTTACTGTATGTTTGTATAGGCAACAAGACCTTTTATGTAAAGGACTGCACATACAACAGACTAAATATATCAATCTGAAATGTTTGTATGCATGGAAAATTAAATCATTTATTGCAGTATGTCAAATTACATTCCAGATATGTGCTGACATTGAAAATCAATAGCCCTGAGAGAGATATGAATATTTTTGTTGCTTTGGCCAGTTGAAAGTGGTTTAATCCTGTATAACTTCTAATACAAGGGCAAAATATAGTTCAGAAAATTGAAATACAATATTTTAGAACTACTTTCCAAAAATAATTTGTATAGATTTAACTTTTTACATTTTACAACATTGTTTGCCTTACAAAGACACGTTCTGGTCATTTGGCCATACTTTCCATCTAGACTGCCTTTATGTGTATACTGTATGTACTCAGTTACTGACAATTTTTCAACTACCTCTGCTGGAAGTTTGTTCCAAGCATCTACTACTCTTTCTGTAAAATAATATTTTCTAACATTGCTCCTGATCTTCCCCCCGACTAGCTTCAGGTTGTTGTGCCCCCTTGTTCTATCAAGTTTCTTCTTAAAAACACTTCCCTCCTCAACCTTATTGAATCCTTTCACATATTTAAAGGTCTCAATCATGTCCCCATTCTTTCCTCTAGGCTGTACAAATTAAAGTGGGCCAACACCCAGGGGTGATCGGCCCGGGAATCTATAAGATTCCCGGGCCGATCACCTCACACACCGCGGGACATCCGAGATCGGGATGTCCCGCGGGGTGTAACCCCCCCAAAACCCCGAAAAATCCTTACCTCTCCAGCCGCTGCTTTCGCTGCAGCCGCCTCTCTCGCGCTCCTCTAGACGTGCGCGCGCCCGCGTCGGCCGTCTCTGAATGGCCGGCGCAGGGGCGCACACGTCAAGAGTGACGCGCGGGAGGCGGCGGCGGGCGCGATCCCTTGTCCGTCGACGGACGTCACTTGTCTGTCGGCGGGCATTGGACAGCGCACTCACGTGGGAGCGTGGAGAGGTGAGTTTTCGGGGTGTTTGGGGGGGTTTCAGGCAGCCGGGGAAGTGGACCAATACCCAGGATAGCCAAAATCCTGGGTGTTGGTCCACTTTAAGTTCTTTAAGTCTCTCCTGATAAGTTTTAAGTTTAAGTCCTTCTACCATTTTTGTTGCCCGCCTTTGGACCCCTTCTATTTGAATAATGTCTTTTTGCAGGTAAGGTCTCCAGAACTGCACACAATATTCTAGCTGTGTCCTCACCAGGGCTCTATATGCAGCCTCGAGCTTTCCAAATAAAGCTTTCCAAGCTTTACAAATACAATACAAATACATATAAAAATTTAGCAGGGATAAAACCCCATGAACAGGTCACCAAGATCATGGGCAAGGATGAAGCTCAGGCTAGGACAAATCTCACAAACGCTCGATGGAGCTCTGAATGTGGACATTGAAGCGATGGAGACACTCTTTCAATGATGTGGTTACATACTTTACACTCACAGATTTTCCACAGGCTGGAGTATTTTTTTTCAAGAAACACTATAGTCAAGTCTTTGCTTCCTCATTTACATGTTAGAAATCTGATCTATGCCCTAAATGTAATACTAAATTAAGTACCTGCTTAGGGGATCTCCAATTTTATGTTGACTTCCCTAGGTCTACCAGTTAATAAAAAATTGTCAATGTTTTGCCTGCTAGGTGTAGTTGAACCTATGTAAGAGATCTCTATGCTACGGAGATCCCTATTACACATTTTAGCATTTTATGTGGGAAAGTGTATTTTATTTAATACATGTTTGCATGTTTGATTTACATATCTGGCAGCAAATGGCAGCCAGTCATGTGGCCACCAGTTGACATTCAGGTTTGAAGTAAAATCCCACTTGGCAAACCCAACTGGTTACTGGCAGTCATGTGACTGGCAGCCATACAATGAATAAGAAAGTTGTCTGACTTTAATATAGTGCCTATTAATGGTGGGATATACTTGAGTCCCAAGCAAACCTTTGATTGTGCACCTGGAAAACCAAGGCTTGCCGATGCCTACAATACGCCGATGCCTACAGTATGGGGTCCTCAGCAGACTTTCTACCCAGTGTCCTCCTCCCCCACTTAATCCAGCCCTGATGGGGCATTCCAATATTGGATGCCCCGCTATGTGATCACCAGCACTCTCTGTTGGATCATGAGCTAGAAGAGCATAGTGAGTGATTCCTGTGAATACATGCAGTGGGGAAACCCATTTCAGGTTGCCCCAATAAGAGGAAGATCACTGACTCTAGAGTCTTATACAATCATAGGCCGGTGGTTGCTCCAATATTTTGGGCAGATTGAGTTGTTGTCCAAGCCAAGGTCGCAAGAGAGAAGGCAATCCAGAAAGAGGCACATTTGATGTTGGAAAGCCAAGTTTAGAACATAAAGAAAATAATCACAGGAGTTCAAACATAGTTATCACTAAAATTCAAGTGACTTTTACTGTACTGACAACCTTGCCTGATTTACAAAGACAAGTTTGCATGCCGTTTGCACATTGTAGGTGGCTGAAGATGACCAAAATATTGATTTGAATGCTCTGGGAAACTATATGTAGCCCTCACGTACCGGGGTGTCCGACACGTGACGGCAGGGAGCAGGTTCTTCTGGGCCCAGGTGTCTGATGTGTGTGTGTGGTGAGTAGGTAAGGGTTAGGGTTTCAGGGAAAGGTAAGTACTCACTGGTGCCACTTGGAAAGATATACAGCAGTCCAACTGTTGAAAGCAGAGTTCCTCTTTATTTATTCCACAAGAAAACACGGAACAAGCACATCTCTTCCAGTTACATCTCTGGTTCTGTCCAATATCAGGTACAATCATCAGCATTGCTTCCATTAGAGAATAATGATCTAGGTTGGAACCTCTCCTTTCTCTCTCTCTTAGAGTCTGTGCTCCTGCTCCTTACAATTCAAATGGTGAATCACATGATTAACACTGGGTTTGGGTTGGGGGCTTCCCTATATCCCTTCTCACTACCTTCCAGAACCTTCTATCACATGTTCCGCCTCGTGTCCGACATCTGATAGGATAGTTGGTAAACCCTCTGACCAATCACTAGCTTTCAGTTGTAACTATGTTACTAGTCTACCTCCTGTTATGACTAACAACCCTTCTGACCTCATCCTTCTAGAATGTTCCCCAGTCTAGTCTATGGACCAGGTTAGCCTATGGCCTAAACCCACTACTGTCATCTAGTGTCTATTTAGGTTATGGCACTTCCAATGTACTTAAATGGATAGAAACCATAAAAGTGAATTAATGTATGGTTAACTCTGTTTAAAGGATTCTTATTAGTTGATTTAAGTGTGTCTAGTAATTACCAGGTCCCTACATATATTATACAGGGCTGTACAGTAGGTGACTACAGAATTACTAAACAGTGACAATGCTTATCATGCAGGGTATGGGACAAAGAGAAGTTAGAAAAGTGCATTTTTTAATGATTTTGACTGTATCGGCTTTTCTGTTTCAATAGATTCTTATTGAAGAAGCAAAAATAGTACATGGCACCAAGAGAGCAAAGTAGTCGTCAGCCTTATACATTTTGATACAAAAATAAATGTGCATAACCATTTCCATGATATACTTATATCCCCCACCCTAGCGAGTGGGTTAACCAAGAAAATTTAAAAAAGGAATCCAAAATAACATAATAGAAATCGTTTTTACAAAAACTAATCGTGTGATTCTAATACATGTCTATGAACAGAGAAGGAAAATGTGCAGCCTTGTTTCTGGCATTTATCTCCTGGACCAAAGCATAATATTCCAACAGAGCAATTATTAGGGGAACTGTATTGCCTTTTCTATCCTAAAATCAGCATAATAAGCTACTGTAAAATAAGTAAGGTAGTAAATTATTTTGGCTGGCATTAGAGGTTGGCAATAAACAATCTAATGTGTTCATACACCATGTATAGCACTAAATATTCAAACTCAGTTCTTGGGCCGTGCTGACCTAGAAACAGCATTTTTATATTAAAATACCATACACATAAATAAACTAAAATGGGACAGTAAAAAGCTCTGACTTTCATTATATTGCTGTTTTACCCTTAAAATGATGAATATAATTACAGCAAGAAAACACTGATAAACTAGACATTCCTGGCAATTATTGGTTGCTAGTGGATAAGACAATGTAACATTGTGAGCTGGGAATTGAAGCCCCCAAAGCAAGCATTAAAATGACTTTCCTTTCAAGGCGACTGTCCTCTAGCAATTGCAAAACTGCCTTCTGATAACAGACACTCTAAAATGATTTTATAAAGACTGACTCACTATAAGATGCGCCTAACCAAAAAACACACCTGAGATTAAGAGGAGGAATACAAGAAAAAATATTCTGATCCAAATGGCATTTGATTACAAATCCCTCCCGATCACCCCATAACAGGCAGTGTGCAGCATATGACTTGGCCAAAATAAAACCCGAGCCACTTCAGATCACTTGCCATCATAGTATATACTACTTGTGACCTACCTTTTGTCTCCATCCTTATCCTTTAGATTGTAAGCCCACAAAGGCAGGACCCTCTCTCCTAGTGTATTTCAGTATGACTATGTATTTGTGCTTTTCTGTCATGTATTGTAAGTTGTTTGTTTTACTCTGTAATTTCACATTGTATGAATGTATGAATTTGTTCATGTATTTATTTGGAAAAGCAGACTCCAACAAGCAGGATATCACTGTCTCCACAAACTCCACATAGATGTCTTCTACCACAACCCTTTAGTCACATTTATTCCCCACATGCTAGCAAGTCGATTGGCTTACGTGTCTGAATATATGTGAATATATGGGTTCTTTATTTATAGCCCTTCTCGATCAGTTCCACATTTTAACCATGTTCCCAATACTCACCAGTCTAAACTCCCACCAATGCTAAGCATATTATTATAGAAAAATGATTTTACCAAATTGTTCTACCAAAAATATCACCCAGATGCCACCGCCATTACCTCTATTTGCCAATGGGCCCTTCTTACTGTATATCAATCCCCACCACAATCACCCTATTACAGGCACTGTGCAGAATCTTCATCAATCCCCCTATACTAGGCAGTGTGCAGAACCCCCCCATCACCCCATAAGAGGCAGTGTACAAAATCTGCCCGATCACCACATACCAGGCAGCAATGCCTGCTAGCAATGCAGATGTTGATAGCCTTACGTGTCTGAATATATTGGTTCTTTATTTATAGCCCTTCTTCAGCAGTCCCACATCCTAACCATGTTTCCAATATTCACCAGTCTAAACTCCAAACAATGCTAAGCATACAATTTTTATCGATTATACCAAATTCTACCAAAGATGTCACCCAGTTGGAGTATAACTATTGCCCCAGCATTACCCCAAGCCAACGCCATTACCTCTATTTGCCAATAAGCCCTTCTTACTTTATATCAATCTCTGTGCAAAATTCTATCTGTACTGTTCCCCTATTTATAGTATATGTCTTTACACATTTCAACAGTTGTATTTATCCCTCCCATTTTGTCCACAGTAGGTCAGGGGCCACATCATCCTGCCAAACTGGATATGCACTGCCTAACCTTATAATGAAATAGTACTAGGTGCCAGCCTCAGGGACCAAACCACAGTAACAAACTACTACTAGTGGGACTCCAGGGCTAGCCCACTCCTGGGTCCACATAAATGGCTGCACACTAGATTCCACTCAATACAATTTTATTGAAGATATAGTACACATATAACATATATCACATACAGAACACTACAGACATAACTGTTAAAAAACATATTCATAAAAAGCCAAGTGGGGAGGAACTCCAGGGCTAACCAATTTGAAAAAATTCTTTCCTAGCACCAGAATAAATATTTAGAACCATATATATAGAGTAGACGCCTATTGGATAAAGTGCTGAGTGACTAAGCAGTGCCTAATTCATAACTCACAAGTGACCTAAAATGGTGCCTACAAATCTACTGTAATTAATATAACTTTGAATTAATATAACTGTGCAAACTAAGCAATGTGCAAACAGAGTAAAGTGCCAGGTGCTAAAAGTGCATATAATCATATAGCTAAACCTAAATTGTGCATCCTATATTTACCAATAGGCGCCACTCATATAATGTACAGTACTCAATCACAATAAAATATAGCTTTATATATATACAGGAGCCCTATGTCCTCCCCACTGACTCTGAGGGCCACAGGTTGGGCACATATGCTCTAGAGTCTTAAATAATCTAGGCCATTGGTTGCTCCACTATATCATCAATGTTATTGCCAGACTGAGTTGTTATGCAAACGAGAAGGCAATCCAGAAAGAGGCAGATTTAAGGTTGGAGAGATGAGTTTAAAACATATAAAAGAAGATAACAGGAGTTTAAAGACTTTTCTCGCTAAGATGCATTGCTTGCGTTACAAAGTTTGCATGCCTTTTGCATTTGCGGATGACTGCGCATCTGACCAAAAGTTGCAGCTAGGATTTAGAAGAGGAATATAAGAAAAAATATTCTGAAACAAATGTGCTAAATACTCCCTTCCCCCCAAGAACCTGATAACAAGCAGTTTTCAGAATCCCCCAATCCTTCTATAACAGGCAGCTTTTTATCCCCCCCCATTCACCACATAACAGGCAGTGTGTGAAATCCCCTCCAATTACCGAATAACAGGCAGTGTGCATAGACCCCCATCCCAATCACCACATAAAAGACAGTGTGCAGAATATACACCATTCACCCCATAACAGACAGTGTGCAGAATCCCCCCAAAACACCCCAAATCAGGCAGTGTGCGGCATCCCCTCCAATTGCCCCATATATGTGGCATCCTATCCAGTCCCCCAAAACAATCACCCTATAACAGGCACTGTGCAGAATCTTCACCAGTCACCCCATAACAGGCAGTGTGCAAAATCCCCCCAATCACCACATAACAGGCAGTGTGCAGTTTCCCCCACTTCCCCTATAACAGGCAGTGTGCAGTTTCCCCCACTTCCCTTATAACAGGCAGTGTGCAGTTTCCCCCACTTCCCCTATAACAGGCAGTGTGCAGAGTCTCCCCACTTCCCCCATAACAGGCAGTGTGGCAGAACCCCCCTCAATCACTGAGGTGAGGCAAGGTGGAGGTTACAAAAATCCGGTGACCCTGGGATTTTGAGGGGAGTTTATCTTATGGAACAAAACATACAGTATTCAGTTATTTTGAGTACGTGTAAACTATTCTGTGAAACAATCTTTATAATATTGAACCAGATAATCCCATTATTTTTTTCTTTTTTCAGGTTGGAACAATACTATCAAAGATTTAAAAGCAACTTCAGTGACTTTAGAATCTTCTTTCTGGTTTAATAAATGTTCTCTATGTTTTACAATGTCATGACACATTAAAAATATAAATCTATAAATATTTTCTGTCCTAGAAACCTATATTTTACCTGCTCTTCTCTGTTTCTGCTAAACAGTACCGTGTAGGTCAAGGATGTACCTTAGCTTACATATTACTTTTGAATGCAAAACTTTCATATTCAACTTTTTAATCTTTAATTAAATCATGTTTTATTGCATGATTGATGGTAAGGTGTTACTTTCTGCAAAAAAAAAAAAACGTGAGTGTAAAAAAAAACCTCATACCAAACAAAAATCTCAGTTGACACATAGAGACCCTATGGTCTGACATATCCACCCCCCCCACCGTACCCCACCAGAGCAGGACGGTGGAGGGGGTTTAAAAGAGAAAGACCTCACCTTCTCCCTGAATCCAGCGATTTTAATAAGAGGTTGCTGCCCCCATCCTGCATCAGCACCGGATGAAGGGGTCAGAGGGGCATTCATTTTGGACTGTAGGTTTTTTTGAAGGCATTTAAGGCTTTCAAGAGTTCAAAAACTTCTAGCAACAAAGGGTAATATTGTTAATAAGATTTAAAGAGTATAGAGCTGCATTGAATATATGTACCCTTATTACTCTAATAGGCATATGATAAGGTATTGTTATAGTAAATGCATGGTTGATAGAAAATTACATTGTTGAGACACAAAAGACATTTATTTGGCCATACTGGAACAGAAGCAGCCATCATAAGGTTATCTATGACCCCCATGGAAAACAGTAGTTCCCAATAATCATTTTATGGGTGAAAGTAATGATAGATGCTGGAATTTTTTCATCCCAGTGATCTAAAACCAACACCTGCCATGAATCATATGCAGACATAGAGAGCCTAAGCCTTTTCTTGCCTGATAAGCAATGGTCGGAAGTCGAATATTTGTTTAAGCAAGTCTAAGTGGCTACGAAGTATTAAACTTCGTCATAACATAAGGGCAGGCACATTTTTGTCAGGGTTGCCAGCAAGTTGGCCCCATCATTACTCAAAATTTTGTGTGGATAGAGCTTAAAGTCCCTGTCCAGACACACACTAATGCCCCTTATTCCCCCTTGGGGACAATATAAAATAAGCCATTTCAAAGCATCTTAAAATCTCTGATTATACATAAATACAGTACCTTATGTATTTTAACTGAACTCACTGTTTATGTTTCAACTTCTAGATCATGGCTGAGCTGGGTGGGACATATCATGGGCTAACTTTATGAGACATGCACATGCTTTTATATGGTCAGAGACAGCTGTGGGACTACTGTGGCTTGCCATGCTCGGTTGTGCTGAAAGCTCCAAGGGACAGAGTGGCTGTTTGACCACTTTTTTGCATGGTCCTGGAGAAATGGGATTGAAAAGTGGGGCCCTGCCGTGGCTTCAATTCTGGCTGAAATGGAGGAGAAGCACATGGGACAGTCATCAATTATGGCTTTTAATAGGAATCTAGGACCAAAATTATTTTTGGTCTGATTTAAGACGGATTGAAGCCACAGTAAGGCCAGTGGGGCTCGCTGTGTGCGCACCTTTGTCAGTAGTGCAATGCACACAAGGATATGGTGTCCACTAATCTGTTCAGTAATTACATCTCCTATAATGGTGAATTATAAACTAACAAATGTGAATACAATATGAAGCATTCTATCTGTCATGTGCGCACAAATCGCATAAAAACGGGGGAGGGGCAACAATGATGGTGTCCTCCTAATGGGCCCTGATACTACTGCTGCATTTTTTTTCATTTTTTATGTGTAAAACCCTTTTTAATGCTCTTTTGGTATGAATTACGTTATACAACACCATCAATGTTCATTGATAAAATAGAAATCTGGGACAGAAGTTCAAGCCCAGTTTGTTACTTAGCAACAAGTTCACTGATTTCTGGAAGCTTCTTGCAAATACTTTGTTGCTCATGTTTTCCCTTGAGGTTCTCTTTCATGTGTTAAAAAATCATTATTGCGTACAACCATTGTTTTACTTTACTTTACTTTAGACACAAAGATGTCTCTTGATTTGCACATCATAGGCATAACATTACACCAGCATAATATATACAATGCATTTCCTTTCATGCTCAGCAATCCATGTTTTTGTTAAATATTATACACATAGGATGGGTGCCCAATAAATTATCTACCCCAGTGTGTTCTGTTAGTGTTAAAGATCTGAGATTGTCTGTGCATGCAACATACACAGTAGCGGTTCAGTCTGTAGAAAGGACTGGTGACGGGAAGTGCAGTACAATGCAGGTCTACAAAGTAATTTGGACCTTTGTTCTGTAAATAGATAGAAAAGAAGCCTAAAGGAATCCATGAAAGGATGACTGCTGTATATGGTTGCTGTATATAGTGATGATGCACCTTTCTATTACAAAGAAAAGTCTTGGGCAAAGCAGTTCTCTAGGTTAGGGAATCATTTGGATATGCCCCCCCCCCCATCAGGGTGTCCTTTTGTAGCATCTTCCAAGGAAATGCCCCCACAGTCCAGAGATGAGTCTCAAACAGGTTATTGCATAATTATTTTGACACTGGGCCACCAATATATTTATTGTTATTACAATAAACAGAGAATTCATTTTTACTAAGAAAATTATACTTGTCCTTTAACTTTTCACAGGTTTTAAATAGCAACAAGTTATCCCCAAATGTTTCCAGTTCACTAAATGGTAGACAGCAGTGGAGAGCCTTTGGCCAAAAATCAGCCCCGGATTTTACCGGCTCGGTCAGCACATGACCAGCCCGCCACATCCCCGCAGACCCCAAATGTCCTTTAATGCTGAGGGGTTTCTTGTCTTGGAGGGTAGATTGGAGAAAAGTACAGGGGTGCTGGGTTGAGATTAGGAATGCAAGAATTGATTGAAGGTGTAACTGGCTCCAAAGCAGGGCAGGCCACCAGGAATTCCCCCACGTCTCCCTGCTTGCAGGGGGGTGAGGCCACTGATCCACCAATGCTAGACTAAATAGGAGGAACACCTTTTGCTAATTTTCATTGCTTTGCTTCACTCCAATACCAGATAATAGCACTTGTTTGAACTGTAAAGCACCGCCTCCGTTCATTGCCACTGTTGTGTGTGGCACACCTATACAATGGCTAATCACCTGCCATCTTACAGAGAGGGAGAGCAACAAAAATCAGTCTTCCAGGATGTTTCTAAAAGCGTAAATATCCATTTCTAGTTCTACACCCTAAGACGAGAATATTGGCAGTGGCTTTGGCAAATGCAAAATCACAAGTTGGGTGGGTTTTGGTTTGCTTTAAGTCCAAACACTCCTGGACCCCTCCCACCCATGGGCCCGATCTCGGTCACACCCCTGCAAAAGCGATTATCATTGTACTGCGTACATGTGATGCAAGACACCACAAAGGGTCTCACTGAGACTCTTTCACCCAAGAGTCCACATAAATCTGGAGCAAGCCCTGCTTTCAACTAATAATTGCACTTAGTATTTTGTTTTCTATTGTATTGTATTGTATATTTGTTCTGTATACCTTGATATTGGAATTCCATATTAACATATATGTAAGGTGTTTTAGCATCCTACATTAAGCTTGCTCTGTCTGGGACTTACTCTGTCTTTTGCTTATATTCCATCAGGAGTTAGACTGGGTCTTCTGCATGCCAAGGCTCAATCTGTCAAATTTTAATCAGGTAAATGTACAGCATTTTAGTGGAATTATAGTTTATATAAATAACTCACTGGATGCCAAGTTAATACTTTTTTTTTACATTGGGGCTAAAAATAAACTGTTCCGTGCTAACGTTCAGCTTATATAACTTGCTGATTGATCCTACACTATTAATATATTAAACTTGGTGAAGTTCCAATTCCCCAAACACAGACCTGATATATATAACATATCCTTATATTTATCTGTTCCAATTCCTAAATCATTAAGCAGGCTACAGCTGTTAAAGTTGACCTACACTGATCTTCATCCACTGACTCTTGGGTCCTACTCTCTGTTAAATGGATTTTAGGGTGCACACACAGATTAAATTGTGCGTGTGCCCAGTTGGGATTGCACGAATAATCTATACATAGCGCAGAGCTGCTATATAAATAAATAGAAAACAGGAGACATTGACAGCACAGTTCTATTCAATGCCCTATTATTGTCACAGTGACTGACTGCTCCAATTCCTACCAAAAGTGGATCATGCTGCTTCTAATATAGAAATAATTTAGCACACATCTAACAGACATCACCAGAGTATCAACTGAGCGCTGGATCTGAACACAGGCAGGGACGTACACACCCAATGAGGCAGCTGATACCGGGGGTGAGACAGAAGGGGGGCCCAGTGCAAGCACCTGTGGCAATGCTTGTACTGGTTGATCCTCCAGTGGGCCCATGTGGCGTGACACTATTGCCATTTGGTTCTTAAAGCCACAACCACCTTGAACCTTGAATGAGCAAGGAGCAGACTGCCATCTCTATTATAGTGAATATGTACAGTGAAGGCTACACCATCTACTAATTATACTTTTCTACAAATTACAATTCAATAGATAAATTGGGAGCAGGCTTACCCGAGGTTGCCCTAAACCTCAAGTGCAAGCCATGGGGGGAAGGGTCAAAGACCTTGCACTTGAGGTTTAGGGCAACCTCAGGTAAGCCTGCTCCCAATTTATCTATTGAATCGTATGTCCCAAATGGGGCTCTCAGAGATTAGAGTTAGAACTGCACCCCACAGAGGCACCTTGGCGCTTGGTGGTGCAGCTTAGCATACTTCTGCAGATGTGTGTGACCGAGCCTCTGTTTTTAACCAAGTTTAGAGACAGATTATAGGCTGGCCTGCAAGCTAACAGGGATGAGTGCTGTGGCTCATTTAAGACTTTTGTATCCAAATTGCCCTGCTAACGTGCACCTCCCAGGTTAGTTATAAAATGGTCTGAGCAGCTGCCACCCCTCCTTTGTTTCTTTTGAATTTGTGCAAGCACATGGGGTGTGGGGTCTAGGCTGTATTGCAAGGGCTTTGACCCTTCCACCCCATGGCTTGCACTTGAGTTTTAGGGCAACCTTAGGTAAGCCTGCTCCCAATTTATCTATTGCATTGTATGTCCCAAATGGGGCTCTCAGAGATTAGAGTTAGGACTGCACCCATAGAGGCACCTTGGCGCTGGTGGTGCAGCTTAAGCATACTTCTGCAGATGTGTGTGACCGAGCCTCTGTTTTTAACCAAGTTTAGAGACAGATTGTATGTTGGTCTGCAAGCTAACAGGGCTGAGTGCTGTGGCTCCTTTAAGACTTAAATATAATTCAAAGATACTGTTTTGAAGGAAGCCTAACATATGTCTATATTTGAGATAAATATGTCAACAATTTTACATTGTCTTACAAATCTCTAAATCAAATGTTCAATATACATCTTATTTATAAAAATCAAAACCATATCTAAATCCAGATAGTATGTAGGGAATCTATTTCAATGGTCTGTCTTAGATATATGCTGCTATAGATTTCACATCGCCACCAGCTTTCTTGGCTCTAGGAAGGTAATAGGTAAAGTGTCTAAACACGGTTAGTTAGAAGAATATCCTGATACAATCTCCTCTCCTTCAGTAAATGGAAACAGCATGTTCTTTCTTTAGACTAAAGACATTCTCCTGTCAAAGTGGTGGCTTGCAGAACCGTTTACAATTAATCAAGTATCTACAACATTGGGTTTGATTTATGGACACGTTCAGAAATGTCTCTAGATGACTATTATACTTTACTGATAACTTCAATATAGGCATTAAATTAATGGCTGTATTCCAGTTTAATCTACCACAGCTATAAAAGCATTTGCTAAAGGAATAGGGGAAAGCTGCTTATTACATTCAGACCATTGTGTATTCTATAATTGTTCATGAAGAAAAGTACTAGCAATTTACAACAATTGATAATTAACTAAAATGAGGCTGAAAAAGACGTTAAATTTTGTATGCCTAAAAATTCAGCATCTGTCTGTTCTCTATTTAAAGTAGACCTTACTTCTTCCTGGCAACTATACGCCTGGGAGTGTTCTGGTCCACAGGAACAGTAAACAAACTGACCCCACTCCCTCCCATCACTAGTGAGCTAGCCCTGCATTGGAGACATGGAGTTTTCCTAGTGGACCGATGGGACCAGGAAACAGGTTAGTTGCATACAAGTGAAGCAGGCACTATTCCTTCAATAGGAATTGTAAGGGGAAAAGATCAGTTTCCTCTAGCGTCTAGGCTAACTGGAGACTGGAGTCCCTATGCAGCCAAGAGTTACTAGGAATGGTTAAGGTTCACTTTAAAGTTCAAGGTGCTTGCAAAGCCAGAAGAAGGCATGCAATGTCATTGGATATCAGCGCCAACCAAAATATTTTGTTTTTGTCTGTAAGGGGAAAATCTTCCTGCCTACACTGAAATCTGCCCAGCTATCAATATTGACTCCTGTCAGCTGCTAAGCAAAGTTATTCAGGCAATAAATAAAAAAACTTGATCGATTGACACAATTCTTGTCTGATCCTGGTGTGTTTGTGTGTGTGGGGGTGGTTCTCTGGATTTGGTACCTTGAGTGACATGTCAGTTACCCAATCACTGTTCAGACTGGGTTACTGATATATCACTTAAGGTCCAGGCACGGCTGCCATGGAGAGCACCCACCTGGTCATTTCCAACCCACTATGAAGGTCAGTAAAGGATTGCAGCAATCAGGTGATTTGTTTTTAATTTGTAGCCTAGGAGGTGGTGAAACTTCTCTTCAAAAAACTGAAAGATGTGCCACCAGAAGAACAGAGCTTCTCTAAAACAAAATGGGTTTTCTGTCTGCTTTCCTGGGAAGAGTTGCTATTGAAATATTTTGGCCTCATATTTTATAAGACATCAAAGTGACCTACTAATGGCAGTATATAGGCTTAGTGTCACAAAATGATTGGCGGTTATATTGAGAAATCACATTATCTATCTGATCATTTTAAAGGAAGAAACATTTATTGCTTGCAAGTACTTGTACAGTCTTCGAGAAAAAGTCATGTCCTTCATTCTTGTCTGGATATCATCTCATCTGCCAAGTTCACATCTATTTTGCTGGCAGATCTACACGTAATGCTTTGCTGCACATCCCATTGGTGGCTCTTTTGATTCAAGAACATTATGAAAGATGAGCCTAGCAAACAAATCAATGGTAACAGACTGCTAGCGACCTTAGTCTGACCCCGGAGCAGATGCAGGGCTTAATTAAATCCACCCGCAAAAGCAAATGCATAATTACTAGATAAAAGCTTATTTTTTCTTTCCTATGCCTGACTGAAAGATTGAGATAATCATATTGTATATTTGACAGCAAGTAATAATGTTATCATGCTATAAATGAGATGTGCTATACATAACTTGATATAAAAAAACTAAGCTCATGATTCAGCATCAACGTGTTCAACTTCGGCCAGTGGTCACAAATTTTTCAGAGATGGGTGAAGTGTCTTCTATACTGCTGTGTTTCATATCCTGTAGACTGGATACTATATGCAATAGTAACATCAGCCGCTGGTGGTGTCCAAGTATTATTTAATTATAGTAAAAGCCTTACCATTATGCAATCTGAAAGTTATACCCGACCGAGAGAAGCTTAGTCAGTGTTCTTGGTTATAGAGAAAAGCTGGGAATGGTATGTACTTTTTCTAGTTTGGACTGCTACTGAGTCTTCCTGGGGTATGGAAGCCTGTTAATCCATCTTGACCAGTTGAAAATAAAGTCAAACGGTTGGTCCTACATAGTGTAGGCATTATCCAGTGATGTTTACAACCTGTGTAGGACACTCATGGGTTTTTCTGGGATGCTCCTTTAATTATAACTGAGAGCCGATAGCCTGTTGAAAGCTATGTGCAGTTATAACACAAGTTGTTGGTATAAATTAAACCCATGCCTTTACTGTATTAGTCCCATAGATATTTCCAAACTCAGGTATTATTATCCACCCTTCTATGTTCCTAAAGCCTGGCATGTCTCATTCTGTACTGTTGTGTTTCAAACCCTGTGGATTGGTTGGTTATTATGTGCAATTGGAACATAAGCCCCTGGTGGGGTCCAAGTATTGCTTAATTGTAGTAGAAGCCTTAGCATTGTTGGAGCAGCCTGGGAAAAGTTACATCAGTAGTTGAGTCATTGTTCTTGGGTTTTTAGAGATGCTGGAAGTGGTATATAGGCTAGGGGCTTACATACCATAGAGGCAGTCGAGGCACATGCCACTGGCCAGTGGAACAAGGGAGCCTGGTGTATGAATGTACGTCCTCCTCCATATTCACCTAAACAGCCATGCTGGGTGATGAGTGTCTGTTTGAAGCATGCACTGCCCTTGTCACTGTGCACACAACATACACGCACATCCCTCATCGCCTATTCCTGCTGCTCCAGCTAATACCAGGTGATGAGTCTCACCTGGTGGGATGCTGCTGATGGGGCCCATGGTGGGGGCTCAGGGCTATGTACACCCCTGTATCTAGTTGTGGATTGCTACTGATTCTCCCTGGGGTATGGAAGCCTAATAATTAACTTTTATCAGTTGGAACTAAAGTCACAAAGGTTGGTCCTACATACAGTACACATTATCCTTTGATGTTACAAAACTGCATAGGGCATTAATAGATTGGTTAGGATAATTCAACAGAACAGTACTATGGCTCTCTGGCTGGAACATGCATCTTTTACTCACTACATTGGGTATATGACTGTATACACTTGGTGTCTATACACTCTATTGATCCGCCAATGCATTATGTGTGGAATATACTAGCTGTGTGTATTTACAACCAGCACATTATGTGTGGTAGTTGGAAACTTGATTTTTCCTTGCTGTTTCATTAAGTATTTAAAGTGTTAAATAATGCAAATCAGTGAGCAAATGATCCTCAGTCTAGAAATATCATTTATTTTGTAGCAAACTTCTTGATCCATCTTGTGAATTGTGAGTGCTAAAGATTTTTTTTTCTCCTCGTCCACCCTATATTTCTTTATCGGTCATATAACAGTGTGCCCTGCCATTCACTCAGGATAGGTGAAAGCAGCCTTACCCTGCCTGTGCCTCCAAACTACCCAATACACATGGCAGGAAATGCTGGGGCTTGCCCTTATACACTCATAGATAAGACAGAACAGAGGGTAGAAAATAATTATAATCCTAGCCAAAATCGACTCGAGTAGCTGGGGCCCATCAGAGGAAGTCATTATTGGGACCCATCCTTAAAGCAGACCAAGACCAGTGCAGCAGATGGCCTATTCCCTTTCTCTGAGGCATCCCAATTTGTGATGCCCCACTGAGTGAAATCCCCCGGGACTGTCATGATTTGTGCCTTTGTGGCGACATGCACAGGTTACAGCGGCATCCCACAAGCTAAGACAAGCTCCTGTGACAGACCTGAATAGTGAGTGACCAACAATGCATTCACTCAAAATAGATTATTCAATATAAATATTAATGGCAATCTATTCTGATGGACTGGAAGCCTTTGAATGCACTGTGGGAGCGTGGTAAGAATAGCGGCAATCCCCAGGTTTCCACACACAGTTCCATAAGCAGACCAAAATCCAGGAGAATGAAAATCCGATGGTCCCCCATGTTTCTCCCCTTTCCTTTTTGGCGAATCAAGGCATTTTGCTGGAATACACCTTATTATGTTTACCCTTGTTTGGGGGGCTTTTTCTGCATTGGGAAAGGGCTACTAGCTGGATAAGAACATGCCTGGAGCTGAATGTTAATTGTACATATCCCAAGTAATCCAATATTTTATTTATTTATTTGAATTTTGCCTTTTTTTTTACTTTTTTAGTATTTTCAGCAAGGACACAAAACTATGTGTACACCGAGCACAAATCATGTACAGCACAAACCCAATATCATGCTGTGTTCCTGGTTGCAGTGTAGACCATGGTGTAAAGAGAGATGCCAGGAATAAAGCTGCTGTATATATATAAGCTGGGCTACAAATGGATCTCATGGGGCTCATCTCTCTTTTAGGTCTTTGCTTTATATACCTGTGTTTTCTTTATTTATCCTTGAATTTGCACTTTGCTTTGCTAGCTTAGAGATCACAGAGCATCTTTATGGTTGACTTGCAAAGCCAAGTGCAGAGGGTTCTTGTGTCAGCCCTTAAGTCCCAAATGATCTGAAAGAAGATTTCTTGGAGTATGTAATAAGGTAAACATTTGTGAAAATAAAAACATATGTGTATTTTGTTCATGTCTCATTTTGTGCCTTGTAAGTCACCTCACTTTGGATATTTTCTGAATATAAAATAATATTGTGATAAAAATCATTTTTTTCTTGAGAGCATGCCCCAAGTGTATTTAAACCGGACCTTCAACCTAAATAAGAGCCTATCTTGTATGTTTCCTCTACCCTGTACATACAGAGTGCCCATATAAAAAAAATCATCCTACCTTCATCTACTGCATTTTATGAGCCTTTAAACATCCAAGATGGTGGCCCTGGAATCTCAGGCTGCCTGCAGACAGGAAGTGTCTTCTGGCTGTGCTCCTCTGTATTCTGAGATTGCTGTCCTTCTCCTGACCCGAGCTCTGCTCTGTCTGTGCAGAGCACAGCTATAACCTATCCCCCTGTACTTTGCCCTCTCCTCTCCTCAGTATGTGATACTTCTGTGGCAAGATGGTGGCGCCCGTATCTTGGAGTCCTGAACAGAGTTGCAGCCAAGTAAGTAAGTGACTAAAAACGTAAAATATATTAATTTTAGATGCTGGGGAATAGTTTTTAGGAGTTTGAGCTTTTCATTAAATGACGCTGGTCCAGTTTAAGTAGATTTTGTAATAGAATGCATACATTGCTTGACAAGAAGTTCGGAAGTTAGAAAAGAACAGATTAACTATTGCTTAGCATACTGTTGTCGATGCATATCATTTCAGTAATCTACTTGGTGCTTACCAGTTTTAGTAAGGTGATAGGTTTTCTAAAAACAGTCTGACTGGACTCCCTCTTTAATATGCAGCAGCAGGGCAGCCAACTTCCTTTTTAGGTATAGGATCACTTGAAGTTCATATTGGCTCAGTTCTCTAATACCAAGTCACATATTTATAAGGTGGTTTGTTTTTCAAGCTATTGTATCCTCGCCTTCCCTAAGTCCTACAATATAGAACTACAAAACATAAAATCTAATACTGATCATGGTCTGAATGCTTAAAGCGAAAGTCCATTTTCGACGGGATGTTTAAAAGTGTATATTTTTTGTGCCAAATCAATGTCCACAATGTGTTGAGATTACCTATTTTTTTCATGTTAGCATATGTTTGCTCAAGAGCACTTCAGTCATTCCCCACCTGAAAATTCAATTTGCTGATCACATTTTATTGTGGGTCCCTCAAATAGAACAGTAAGACAATGTAGCCCTTAACATTTTGTGTACCCCCATACACTATTCACAGAACCCACCACCGTGTCCTGTGATGCACATTGGCTCACTTTAAAAGGACACTACAAATAGTCCACACTTGGTCCAGTCATAAGTAACAATCATACTTTAAAAAAAATGGAAATGAAGAGCTCCTCACATGAGTGATTTCCATCCCCACCGCATGTATGTTCTACATAAATAATTTGTCTTTTTCCTTCCTTGGAACAACCTCCAGCAGAACAGCATTACTTGCCAATCTCTACAATCATTTTCAGGGGCTTCAATAGCAGTGTCCAACCTTGGCCATGTTGTTTCACACCCCCCCCTTCCCAACAGACCCACATAAAAAAAAGGATTGCAATGAAA
Organism: Gastrophryne carolinensis; assembly: GCA_027917425.1. Taxonomy (NCBI): domain Eukaryota; kingdom Metazoa; phylum Chordata; class Amphibia; order Anura; family Microhylidae; genus Gastrophryne; species Gastrophryne carolinensis. The sequence continues at coordinate 149,757,098 of CM051234.1, forward strand.
TTTGTGCTGAGGGTTTTTTTTTTTTTTTGCAAGAACCTTTGCAAAAAAATAAAGATCCACTTACACTGTGAAATGAAACAAAAATGTCCGCTAACAGGATATTCCTGTTATCTATTTATCTTGTGGGTCATATCCTATCAGTACCTAGATTGACAATGGTCATCTCATGGAAAGTTCCAGATGCTTTACTCTCTTTTGCTAAAATAGGTAAAAATAGGTGAACTTGGAGCATAGCTGAGGAGGAGTAAGATCAGCATAATAAAATGATACTTTGTCAGTACATTAATCAGATGGATTTCTAAACTTTCTGTTGCCTGTTATGATAAAATGTTCTAAAAACAGATGAAGACTGTCATATCTATCATGCTGCTATTTATTTACAATATGTTACATTGACTAAGAACCATGGAAATCGGAAATTGGGTGTTGACTAGTATTCATCCCTTTCTATTGCCTACACACTGCTGTTTGCCAGAGGGATGTCGGAACCGCCTATTTAAACCATGCTGACAGTAAACACTCTGCTGATCTTCAGTGGAGGGGGGAATGCCACACTGCCTATGGGAATGGGATGGGGGGAATGCCACACTGCCTATGGGAATGGGATGGGGGGGGAATGCCACACTGCCTATGGGAATGGCATGGGGGAATGCCACACTGCCTATGGGAATGGGATGGGGGAATGCCACACTGCCTATGGGAATGGGATGGGGGGAATGCCACACTGCCTATGGGAATGGGATGGGGGAATGCCACACTGCCTATGGGAATGGGATGGGGGGAATGCCACACTGCCTATATGGGAATGGGATGGGGGAATGCCACACTGCCTATATGGGGAATGGGAGGGGGGATGTCACACTGCCTATATGGGAATGGGATGGGGGAATGCCACACTGCCTATGGGAATGGGATGGGGGGAATGCCACACTGCCTATATGGGAATGGGATGGGGGAATACCACACTGCCTATGGGAATGGGATGGGGGAATGCCACACTGCCTATGGGAATGGGATGGGGGAAGGCCACACTGCCTATGGGAATGGGATGGGGGGGATGCCACACTGCCTATATGGGAATGGGATGGGGGAATACCACACTGCCTATGGGAATGGGGTGGGGAAATGCCACACTGCCTATGGAATGGGATGGGGGAATACCACACTGCCTATGGGAATGGGATGGGGGAATGCCACACTGCCTATGGGAATGGGATGGGGGAATGCCACACTGCCTATGGGAATGGGGGAATGCCACACTGCCTATGGGAATGGGGGAATGCCACACTGCCTATGGGAATGGGATGGGGGAATGCCACACTGCCTATAGGAATGGGATGGGGGAATGCCACACTGCCTATGGGAATGGGATGGGGGAAGGCCACACTGCCTATGGGAATGGGATGGGGGGAATGCCACACTGCTTATGGGAATGGGATGGGGGGAATGCCACACTGCTTATGGGAATGGGATGGGGGGAATGCCACACTGCCTATGGGAAAGGGATGGGGGAATGCCACACTGCCTATAGGAATGGGATGGGGGAATTCCACACTGCCTATAGGAATGGGATGGGGGAAGGCCACACTGCCTATGGGAATGGGATGGGGGAAGGCCACACTGCCTATGGGAATGGGATGGGGGGAATGCCACACTGCCTATGGGAATGGGATGGGGGGAATGCCACACTGCCTATGGGAATGGGATGGGGGAATTCCCCACTGCCTATGGGAATGGGATGGGGGAATGCCACACTGCCTATGGGAATGGGATGGGGGAATGCCACACTGCCTATGGGAATGGGATAGGGGAATGCCACACTGCCTATGGGAATGGGATGGGGGAATGCCACACTGCCTATGGGAATGGGATGGGGGGGATGCCACATGGCCTATATGGGGAATGTGATAATGTGATAGGAGGGAATGCCACACTGCCTATATGGGGAATGAAAGTAGGTAATGCCACACTGCCTATATGGAGAATGGGATGGAGGGGAATGCCACACTGCCTACAGGAATGGGATGGGGGTATGCCACACTACCTATGGGTATGCAATCGGGGAATGCCACACTGCCTATATGGAGAATGGGATGGAGGGGAATGCCACACTGCCTATATGGAGAATGGGATGGGGGAATGCCACACTGCCTATGGGAATGGGATGGGGGGGATGCCACATGGCCTATATGGGGAATGTGATAATGTGATAGGAGGGAATGCCACACTGCCTATATGGGGAATGAAAGTAGGTAATGCCACACTGCCTATATGGGGAATGAAAGTAGGTAATGCCACACTGCCTATATGGGGAATGGGATGGAGGGGAATGCCACACTGCCTACAGGAATGGGATGGGGGTATGCCACACTACCTATGGGTATGCAATCGGGGAATGCCACACTGCCTATATGGAGAATGGGATGGAGGGGAATGCCACACTGCCTATATGGAGAATGGGATGGAGGGAAATGCCACACTGCCTGTGGGAATGGGATGGGGGATAATGCCACACTACCTATGGGAATGTGATCAGGGAATGCCACACTGCCTATATGGAGAATGGAATGGGGGGTAATGCCACACTACCTATGGGAATGTGATCAGGGAATGCCACACTGCCAATATGGAGAATGGGATGGGGTATGCCTCACTGCCTATATGGAGAATGGGATGGAGGGGAATGCCACACTGTCTATATGGAGAATGGGATGGAGGGGAATGCCACACTACCTATGGGAATGGGATGGGGATAATGCCACACTACCTATGGGAATGTGATCGGGGAATGCCACACTGCCTGTGGGAATGGGATGGGGATAATGCCACACTGCCTATAGGGAGAATGGGATGGGGTATGCCTCGCTGCCTATATGGAGAATGGGATGGAGGGGAATGCCACACTGCCTATATGGAGAATGGGATGGAGGGGAATGCCACACTGCCTATATGGAGAATGGGATGGAGGGGAATGCCTCACTGCCTGTGGGAATGGGATGGGGATAATGCCACACTACCTATGGGAATGCGATCGGGGAATGCCACACTGCCTATAGGGAGAATGGGATGGGGTATGCCTCACTGCCTATATGGAGAATTGGATGGAGGGGAATGCCACACTGCCTGTGGGAATGGGATGGGGATAATGCCACACTACCTATGGGAATGCGATCGGGGAATGCCACACTGCCTATAGGGAGAATGGGATGGGGTATGCCACACTACCTATGGGAATGTGATCGGAGAATGCCTCACTGCCTATATGGAGAATGGGATGGAGGGGAATGCCACACTGCCTGTGGGAATGGGATGGGGATAATGCCACACTACCTATGGGAATGTGATTGGGGAATGCCACACTGCCTATAGGGAGAATGGGATGGGGTATGCTACACTACCTATGGGAATGTGATCGGGGAATGCCACACTGCCTATATGGAGAATGGGATGGGGTATGCCACACTACCTATGGGAATGTGATCGGAGAATGCCACACTGCCTATATGGAGAATGGGATGGGGTATGCCACACTGCCTATGGGAATGTGATCGGGGAATGCCACACTGCCTATATGGAGAATGGGATGGAGGGGAATGCCACACTGCCTATATGGAGAATGGGATGGGGAATGCCACACTACCTATGGGAATGTGATCGGGGAATGCCACACTGCTTATATGGAGAATGGGATGGAGGGGAATGCCACACTACCTATGGGAATGGGATGGGGATAATGCCACACTACCTATGGGAATGCGATCGGGGAATGCCACACTGCCTATATGGAGAATGGGATGGAGGGGAATGCCACACTGCCTGTGGGAATGGGATGGGGATGATGCCACACTACCTATGGGAATGTGATCGGGGAATGCCACACTGCCTATATGGAGAATGGGATGGGGTATGCCACACTACCTATGGGAATGTGTTCGGGGAATGACACACTGTCTATATGGAGAATGGGATGGGGTATGCCTCAATGCCTGTGGGAATGGAAGCTGGAAATGCCACATTGACTACATGGGGAATGGGGGGGGGGGGATGCCACACTGTCTGTATACTCCTTGCCTATTATTTGTTCCTTGGGGGGACTGTGTTTTAGCACATATTTGGTTCAGAATATTTTTTTTCTCATTTTCCTGCTCCAAATCCTAGGTGTGTCTTATAGGGAGATGTGAAAAATAAGGTATTCAAGAAAATAAGCAAGTCCAGTTACCTTGATTTATTCTTACAGATATTACCTGGGATTCTTAATGCCTTAAAGCTGTAGGCAAAAGAAAAAGAAGTTAATACTAACCCCCTGCAGGATTAATGTATTGCCACTAGACCTATGCTGCTATATGCTTGACCAGTTTCAGCGTGTGCCCATGCTTCCAGTCACAAGGGAGCAGGCTCATGTACTGTTAGCAGGGAACATATTACTAATATTCATATCAGCAGTGGACACTTACAAACCTGCCACAGCTGGCAGAGGAGTCCCCTGTCACCACAGTATTGTTGGTACAGGTACGGCCGTCTGGGCTGCAGTGAGTGAATATTGCAGGAGGTCAGGTTAGTGTTGACCTTTTTTTTATTTTTGCATTCAGATGGGATTTAATTAGGTCCCATAAATGGCAGTTATTATCTTACTGTCTCTAGCTCCGAGCCTTCATTAATGCTTGCTAGAACTGAACAAGTAGCCTATGCTTTGGATTTACTCCTTGGTGAGCATTGACAGACAGATTTTTCATATCAACGAAGCATGGCTATTTTGTTTCTTATGCAGTTTATTTAACTTGTTAACGGACATTTTCACATTTTCATATCTTTTTGTTTTTTCATAAGCTATGATGTAACAAGCATTTTAGTATCTTGTTAGCTGCTCTGGACATTTTTTACTGCTAATTGCTAATGGAAATGCAACGATTCCCTGGTAAAATAATTACATAACCTTGCCAGAAGCTGCTGAATAAAGATGAATTAAATTCACTTGAAAAGTGATGTGCAGATCTGGTGCGTATAATTAAACACAAAGACAAAAAGATTTAGTTATTTCACAATAAAAATGCTAGAGTTCCTGGTTGACGTGGAGAACGTACCGTATATACTCGAGTATAAGCCGGGTTTTTCAGCCCACTTTTTGGGCTGAAAAATGCCGCCTCGGCTTATACTCGAGTCAGTGGCCGCTCTCACACACACTGACACTTACTGCCTGTTGCGCGCAGGTTGGTGGGAGGCGTCCATTGTTTCTAGTGGACGCCGACCACATGGGGCACGCCCACCAACCGGCGCGCAACAACCAGGAAGTTCCTGCGCGCGTTTGTGAGAGCGGCGGCGGAGGCAGTGGCCAGCGCGCGTTTGTGAGAGCGGCGGCGGAGGCAGTCGCGGAGGCAGAGGGAACGGAGGTGGCCAGCGCGCAACAACAGGTAAGTGTGGGGGGGACCACTGGGTTTTTTTTAGCCAGCAGTGTTCCATTTGAATGTCATGTTTTCCTTATCTACAGCTATGCAGAAGCAACTATGTGAATCCCCCACCCATCCACCTTTTCAAGTCACATGCGGTCTGTATTTTGTTTGTAATGAAAACATGGCAACACATCAAAATATATCCAGACTAGTTCACTGGATTTCCTCAAATGACCCTGTACTGCATATATTGTACATACAGGTTTGCGTACTTATTCTCCTTCCATTTCTGAATATAACCCAGGATGTTAGTATTATATAGTTCCTTCATTATGTTTTATTATCTCCGGATAAACATAGAACTTTCTGGATATAGTTGTAACATTCGCTGCTCAAGTTTGCTATAAGGCAGATATGGAGATTGAGAAGCAGCTTCAGCTGCAGGCAGTGATGGGAGAGAGGAACGTTCATTCACATTCTGCCACATAAATTTGAATAGTGTTGGGACCTGAACTTGAACAAAAAATTAAAGATGGGCCCAACACTAGTGCTTAATTAATTTGTACTGTTGCCACATTTATTATGATCTGTTTTCCTGGGGGGGGGGGGGGCGCAGGCACTCTCATTTATAAGCAACACCAGCAGTAATAGTGTGCCAGCCTGCATGTCTCAGGTCAGAGTGGCCATTATTAGGGCCACCTTTTCATCCCTTGGACCCCTATACCTGAGTCCCTAATGGCTGCTGTCATCACATCCACAGCCTGCATTTCCCACCCTAGGCTTATACTCGAGTCAATAACTTTTTCCAGTTTTTTGTGGTAAAATTAGGTGCCTCGGCTTATATTCGGATCGACCTATACTCGAGTATATACGGTAATCCTTTCCCAGTCAATTGTACAAAAGAATCTGTACTGTAGTACATGTTGGCAAACTCTAGCCTGCGGGCCAAACCTGACCCTCAGTGTCATCAGTTTTGGCCCCCACATCCCACGCTGTTGTCTATGAGGGTTGGGCCAGTCGCAGGCATTACCTTTAAACCAGGCGCATAGCCACATACTTGCTGCCCAGCTCTGCTTAGTCCCTGAAAGTGCTAACTGACAAGCCCGTCCGGCGGCCAGATTGCAATGCCAGATAGCAGCCTGGCAGCCGGCAAGCTTTGATGTAAAACCCCGACCCTATAATGATGTAGTAGGGAAGTACTTCCTCCAGTGGTAGGCAAATGGAATTGCCAAACAGGCTGAGCTGGCTGCCATCTACGCAGGCTGATGTCACACAGGCTCAGTCCATCAGTGACAAAACGCACATGAGCGCACTTGCACATGCATGCACTCACTCCCACTTGTGCACGCTTTCATGCACATACATGCACGCACACATTTACACAATTCCATGCACACACTAGCACACACACACACTCCCACATGCACATCCACGCACTCCCACATGCATGCATTCCCATGCACATGCATGCACTCCCATGCACATGCATGCACTCACACACTCACACATGAATGCACTCCCATGCACATGTACGCACTCCCACATGCAGACATGAATGCACTCCCATGCACATGTACGCACTCCCACATGCACTTCTATGTGCATGCACACAGTCCCACATGCACATGCATACACTCCCACACTCACCCCGTGTACACACTCCCACATGCACACATTCCCACGCACATGCATGCACATGTGCACGCTCACATGTACATTGTGGAGTACTCACCGGAAGGGGGGCCTCAGTGACAGGTATGGTACACGTGGGGGAAGGCAGCAGCAGGCAGTACTTGCCAGGGGGCCGGATGGGGGCAACAGCAGTGGTGGACAGTATTCACCAGGAGAGGGGGGGCATCAGTGCCGAGGATGTACACATGGGGGAGGAGTGGGGCAGCAGCAGCAGTGGGCCATACTCACTGGGGGAAAGGGGAAAGAGGGGAGAAGCCAGGTGTGCAGCACTGCCTTGGGTCCAGTTGGGCTGATGCTTTTAACACCCACATTAAATCTCTGCTCTCCTTAGTCTCCGCCTCAGCCCCCTGTACCCACAAGCCAAGGAACTACAGTCCCCCAATGCTAAAGCCCCAGCATCATGGTAGACTAGAAACAGACACATGCAGGCTCCAGGTCAAGGGAGGAAGGCTGCAAGGAAACAGTGAAGACCAAGATAACAGCCTGGAGATCCTCAGTGATCAAAGGACAATTTAAGACAAGGGCTTGGCAAGAGGGGCCAGCTAGCCCTGGACACCAAAGATTTAACAAAATCCAGTTACACCTGACTGGGGGTGTGGCCCAATATTAGTGGGCCTCAGTCAGGTGCTGCATAATAAGAGCACTAATGATCAGACAGCTCTGCAGGACCCTCGATGGTGACCATTGGAAAAGCAAATGTGCTGCAAGGCAACACAGTGCCACCAGCAGGAGGTCTGCAAAACCACCTGACCATGACAAAAAGGATTAGGATCTCAGCAAAAGCTTTGGTGAGTGGTGCTAGGTGGGGCCATTAGAGGCCAAGAGAACGTCTGTCCAGCAACTACATAATGCTATAAATTCCTAAGCCATAAATTCCAAATTTTCATTGAGATGCTGTTGCCTAAGAACAGAAGAACTAGTAGCACTGGAGTGTAGACTGGTCACTTCATGGGTAAAATAGATTATTTGAATTAGGTGAAGAGAGAGGAGTTGGAAATCAAAGATAATCAAGTCTAGTGTAGACATTAAGGGAAGATGCAAGAAAGTGGTTACGCTTTTTAAGATGGTGATAAATAAACCATACATTAAATAATTATTACCATTAGATGCCCCGAGGCAAGAATCTGATTAATGGTCTATATTAGCTATATACTGTACCTGTCCTACAGTCACATTAAATATAGAAACCTAAGAGCAGGACATTAGACGGGCAGCTTACAGGAAAGGAATAATAATAATGATATGTCACCATAATGTAAACAGGAATTATTTTGCAAAAAAAGATGGCCACTCCAACTCAAGTCTAGTTAAGAGAGAAAGAGAGGAATCAATAAGTATCACTTATGGGGAGTGGGGGTGCTCATGCAAGCTCATTATGGCTACTTAAGTTTTCCAGCACTGGAATTACCTAGTAGCTAAGTGATTTTTTTTAAACATGTATAAATAATATCTTCAAGAGCATTTGAATGTCTATTTATGTGGTGGAGGAAAAAAAGAGGAGATGCACATAAAATGAAATCAACAGGCACATATTGGCCATCTGCAGTGTTCTATATTTATCATACTATGAGCTGATATCTAGCGTGTACTGGGTAGCTTAGCTCAGCGTGGCATGTTGGTTGGATGCTTCTGTGTTTCTGAAATAATGCTATGAAGCAACTCAAGTACAATGTGTTACCTAAAACATGCTGCTGTCTTCTCTTTCTTTTGCCATCATCTTACCTTTAGATGTTCTGGATTTTCAAATAATGCACGATGATTAAAAATGCAGACCCCCACATCAGCTCCATGGGATTCCAGCACTGCCCCTGTAGCTGTGTGCACTGTGGGGCTAATAACAACCTCAATAAATGTTAAATAAAAAACAACAGACAATTATGAGTTAATGTGATTAGGGCTGGTAACCCATTTATTTTACTACCCTCCCACTAAACAATACAAGGTGCCACACACATTTAGCTACAAAAGTTAAAAGACAAATTGTCACTATTAACATGTATACAGGCCCCAAGCATGCCATCCACACTGCATCCAACACTCCTCTGTCTAAGATGGCTGTTTAAATTACAGTAGGACTGTCCAGTTAGTCGCAAAGCCCAGGAGGACAGAAACACCATCATTGGATAATAGGCATAAACGTAAGCCAGAAGTCTAGAAGAGTCATCCACAGCGGGATGGAAACGTATTGCAAGTGCTGATATGAAACTAGGGGGCATATCAGCCAGTATAAATTTCAATGGCTGTTGTAACAGGATGGGGGACGCGGGACCCAAGCAGAGTAACAGCCACGGCTCCAGAGCCCAGTGTCAGTGACACATCCGCCAGTTAGCTCTTACATGCCCTGTATGTAGCCTGCAAATTGCATCTCTCTGTGTGACGGTAACCGTCTGTTATGCACATGCTGCCATGCTCTCCTCACCCCCTCCTCGGGTGTTCACATCGGTGCTGCTAGGAAGATAGTGGTAGGTGGATGATCAGCCTCCGCTTGCTGACGTATGTTTCGACCTACTCACCGGAGCTTTGTCAGGACCCTGGATACAGTACAGGATTTGTGTCACCTTTTTGTCTCCACTGGTGGCACATGAAGTCCTACGAGATGGAATTCAGCAAGGCTGTAAACTGATCAATACCCCAAACTGATCTGCTGCCATTTATACTTTACCCAGTCATGATTTGTTGCATGAGTACAAAACTGCCCCAAAAGATGGTAAAAAATCAAATGAATTGAATTGAAAATTATTGTTTTGTGTATTTTTGGGAACCCATACTTTAGACTGCAAGCTTGTAAGGACAGTGCTTTGTCTCCTGTTTACATAGCATTCACTTTGAACTCTCATTAGTAATAGCCCATGTACTATATGTTTTACCTCTGTCTGTAGTTACTACTTAGTTCAGATCTACAGAAGAAGATGGGGATATATAAATAAACCACATTTATTTGTGCAGTTTGGCATATTTAACCACGGTTTACTAGTGGTTGTGTTACGCTGTGCTGACACTGGATCGCTTTATTACAACTGCGTTTTATAGGCTTTGCATAATTATCGCATTATTATTATTGTGTTTTATATAATGAGAAATTAAATTGAATTCCAATGTGATCATTTTCTAATAAATTATGCAAATACAAATATGCAGTTTGCTCCCCATTATAGCCCACTTATACTATTCATTATTAAAGTAGGTGCTACTAAAAGGGAACTTTAGCTTTTGCTTTTTAATAATGTATGAAATCATTTCTAGACAGCATCCTTCTGTGTTGGCTCTAGGTAATTTTCCTGACTATTTCTATAGTTTATACCCATTCTAGATATGTCTTATGTTATTTATCCTTTGTACTTTTAAAATGAAAGCTGACTGCTCTGAGTAATACACAATCTGACATATGGACCACTTCAAACATCTGTATGTCTATTTGGATGCGATATCGAAAAAAGATTTAACAGTTCCACTTTCCTCTTTCTAAATATCAAGTACTACTTGGATAGTACATATGGGGTTTTGGCACCTAAAACTGTGGCAAAAACACGCAAAACACAAAATTGCACATAGTTGTCATCATCTTCTGCAGCAATTCTGTACTTATGAAGCAAAGCAAGCTTGAGTAAAGTGTAGATGGCAGAAGATCAGGTTGGAGTACAGGTCAGTTTTGGACTTGAGTGCCACCAGTGTTACTACCACTGGTTGGGGACCCCATATTAGATGTTTTTTCTGTTTTTCGTTTTATTTAACTTAAATTTTTGGAAAAAAAGCTGTCTTAGACTGAAATCACTTAAAATTAGCTTTGCTGCAAAACTGGATTTAAGGTTGCAAACACTGTACTTCCAGTCTGTCCGTTGCAGAGCAGAAGTCAAGTGTGTTTGCATTATGTTTGCTGTTGCATTGCACGAAGATCATGAGTGGCTTGCTCAGTGTGAATGTCCGCATTAACAAAAAAAAGATGAGTGGGTGGTCAAGCGATGGGATTCCTTATGTAAGCTACTGTAAATGTAATTTAAATGGGAAAAACTGCCTTGGAAAAAATGCTTTATACTGAATCAGTGTAAGCTCCTACATTTGCTCCTGCATCTACTTAAATCAGAAATGTTGCCTGGTCTCACTCAATTTGGAGCACCTGGGAGGCTTCTAGGTGCTTCAAGATAATAATGTGCCACATAAAAGACTGGTACAAAAGATGAGTAATAGGCTAAATAATGAAGCGGAGGGTGGCTATCAATGATATATACTCAGATTGGATCACAGTTATGAGTACAGCAAGGGTCAGTTTTTATATATATATATATATATATATATATATTATTGACATTGGGAATGGATTAAACAGTAACGTATCAGTCTTTGCAGATAATACTAAGGTGTGTAAAAGAAATTAACACAAAAGAGGACAGCAGGCAGCTACAGATTTAGATAAGCATGGGCAGTAAAATGGCAAATTAATACAGATAAATGTAAGGTATGCACATGGAAGGAGAAATCTGTGCCATGATTACACACTATATAAGGAAATGTATGGTAAAACTATAATTAAAAAGGACCTAGGGGTTTTAGTTAACAATAAATGTAACTGTAGTTCCCAATGCCAGGCAGCAGCTGCCAAGGCAAACAGGATCATAGGGTGCATCAAGAGGGGCGATGACCAGAGTATAATTTTACCCCTCTGTAAGTCACTGGTCAGACCCCATATGGAAGCAGGACATATCAGAACTGGAGCGCGTTCAAAGGCGGCCAACTAAATAAATAGAATGCAGGGACTAGAGTACCCCGAAAGATTGTCAGGTATAGAAATAAGACACCTAAGGGGTGATCTAATAACTATGTATAAATATATCCGGGGTCAATGCAAATTGCTGAACCACAAATGATTTATACCCTAGAGTGTAACCATAGCCCAAGGGCATACATTAAGGTTAGAGGAAAGGAGACATAAGAGGGGATTTCTCTCTGTAAGAGATGTGAGATTATGGAATTCTCTACCAGAGGAGGTAGTCATGAAGAATACACTAAAAGAGTTTAAAAGTCCTAGGTGCCCTCCTGGCATGTAATAACATTACCAGCTATGGCTACCAGACCACGGGAAGGAGATCTTCTTTTCTATAGAGGCTGAACTGGATGGACTAATGTCTTTATGCATAGAAACATAGAAACGTGATGGCAGAAGGAGACTATACGGTTCATGTAGTCTACCCTTATGTTTAAACTGGATGTACTGTTTATTCTAGGATAGATATGTGCTTATTCCAAGCATGTTTAAATTCACTTTCTGTCAGCTTTTCAACTACCTCTGCTGGAAGTTTGTTCCAAGCATCTACTACTCTCCCTGTAAAATAATATTTTCTAACATTGCTCCTGATCTCCCCCCCCCCTCCCCCGACTAGCTTTAGGTTGTGCCCCCTTGTTCAATCATTATGTTTTTCTTCCCTCCTGAACTGTATTAAATCCTTTCACATATTTAAAGGTCTCAGTTATGTCTCCTCTCTCCCTTCTTTCCTCTAAACTGTACAAATTAAGTTCTCTAAGTCTCTCCTGAAGTTTTAAGTTTAAGTCCTTCCACCATTCTTGTTGCCCGCCTTTGGAGCTTTTCTATTTGAATAATGTCTTTTTGCAGGTAAGGTCTCCAGAACTGCACACAGTATTCTAGATGTGGCCTTACCAGGGCTCTATACAGCGGCATCACAACCTCCCTCTTCCTACTGGTAATGCCTCGAGCTGTGCAGCCGAGCATCCTTTTCCTGTTCTGAGTTTTGCTACTTTATCTTGTTTTATAAATTAACAACTTTTACATCCCTCGCATCTGTATGTTCCCTTTTGTTTGCAGCAGGTTTCCAGTGGATTTTCTATATAGCGACTCTGTATGACATGGTCCTTGATGGACCTAATTTTCCTATAGTTTTGGTTCCTCTGGGATTAGGTCCCCTTTCTCTGGATCGTCCTTTATTATGTGCCAGTGGTTTCTCAGAATGTTTCTGATTTCTTGGTGCTGTTGATTGTAGGTGAGTATGAGGGAAACATGTTCTGGGTACTTCTGCATAACGGTGTTGGGGATTCAATAAAGACTCCCTGTCTTTGGTCTGTGCTCTATTGTATGCTTTTTTTTGTTTGCTTCTTGTGGTAGCCCCTTTCTAGGAGTCTTCTTTGTATTCCCTTGCAGCAATCACACTATCAAGCATCCTACACTGACAGCAGCATCGAAAAACTAGCGGCCTTATTTATCAAGGGCTAGCGCCAGGTAGTGTCTGACGAGCGCCAGGTACCGCCAGCTAACGGCGGCTACCGAATCAAGTACGCCCGGCGGTGGTCACAATGACGCATTTATCACGCTAAATGAGGGTAGCGCCGGCGAGAGCGTCAGCTAGCGCGGGATTCATCATGTAGCCGACTGCAACGAACAGCGCCGCTGCTAATCCCATCACAGCGACAGGTATGACCTGGCGCTCCCTGGCGTTGTCCAATGCATTTCAATGGAGCAATCTTTAAATAATCATAATTAATTGCTATTAATGTTTTTTTTTTTTTTTTTTTTAATGTCAAAAATTCTGTGACCACTTCTGCAATGTTAGGATTTTTTTTTAAGTAAAAAAAAAAAAAATTGTGCAGAATTGATATTACAGGTCTGATATTCATGTATTCATATTACAAAATGTTTAGAAAAACTTGTATAATTTTTACATAAAAAAAATGGTTGTTTCGGGGTTAAAAACTACTTTACACACATCGCCGCCAGCGCTCTGGGGTTTAAACAAGGAATTCACAGCGCGAGAAATTTTTGAGCGTGATTTGTTAATGAATCTGCAGCAAGCCGTTCGCTCTGGCCATTCGCTGTCAGGCGCACCCATACAACGCGGAACCTGTGAAACAGCGACTCCTAACCCCGTATTCAACATTACCGCACACCGACTGAGTCGCTGTCAACAAGCTAACCCCGGCCAAGCACAGCGAATACTAGCTGGCGCTGTGAAAATCACGCTACTGGCGCTCATCTGTCGCTACCTGGCGCTATTAATGAATCGGCCTCTAGGTAAAATTTGACTACATTCTTGTTCTAAGAAATTGCGGTAAATTAAACCAGAAACTTTAATAGGGCTTTAATTAATGATGACAGGTGGCCATAGAAAAAACCTGCCTGCCTAAGACAGTAGCCCCACTATACACCTACCAGTAAGTGCAAATAAACATAATGTTGAAATAAAAATTTAATTTTTACAATGACTTTAATTACTGTAATGTATATCACAGATGCTAAGCTGAATATACTGAGGAAGTGATAGATTGCGAAACGTATTTACATGAATGCTTATGAATGAAACCGTGCATAGACATAATATATGTCACATCCAAAACTACAAAACACTTGCTACAAACTACTTGCTGCAAACAAATGGAAAAGAGGAAGATTAAAACACTTATGTATATAATGAAATGAACTCTATTACATTTATTGTTTCTATTTCCCATATACTATTGCATATGTATATAAAAGATAATCTCGCATATATATAGGGAAAGAATTGACAGGCGGGGTAACAAGTGACACCCCAAAAGGGTCTTAAGAAAACTCCCTACATAGACTTCCCCTTTCTCCCTGTTCCCTGATGGGATATTCTACCAGGGAAAAGAGAATCCTCCCCCACACATCCAGGTGTGTCCACCCTATTACTAACCTTTGTATCGTCAGCAAACAGGCAAACTTTTCTTACCAAACCTTCTCCTATGTCACTTACAAATATATTAAAAAGAATGGGGCCCAGGACAGAGCCTTGCGGCACACCACTTGTAACTTGCCTATGTTCAGATTGCATGACATTAACAACTCTCTGATACTGATCCTTCAGCCAGCTGGAAATCCACTGAACTATCCATCGATTGAGTCCTAACTTCATTAACTTATGTATGAGCTCTTTATGTGGTACAGTGTCAAAGGCTTTGCTAAAATCCAGATAGGCGATATCCACAGCACCACCTTCATCTAACACTTTAGTGACATTTGGGTCGATTCAAAGAAACATGTAACAGCTTGGATTTGGGTGCCGATCATCCTATTTTTCCCGTCCGCTCGTGCGTTCGTATGAACTTGCGAGTGATTCAATAAGCAAATACGTTTCTATCCTAAAATATACGTCCGTTCGTATGTTATCTCCCGAACTTGCCTCAGTCAGTTGACAATCGTAAAAATCACGTTCATGTGCTCACTTGTTGCGGCGGCAGCCTGTTTTTTCTGCTGCTTCCATCGTCCACCTCTTCCAATTACTTGCGTTTGCCTCTGGTTTTCATTGGTTTTTGGCCTCTTAGATTCGTGCGTTCGTATGTATATAAGATCTTGCGCATGCGCACCCTCATCCCGCACCCCATCCCAACCCCTTAGCGCTTGCATCCTTCTTCCTTTCTCGGTCCCTAAAACTTACCTAAACCCCTTAGCGCTTGCATCCTTCTTCATTTCTCGGTCCCTAAAACTTACCTAAACCCCTTAGCGCTTGCATCCTTCTTCATTTATCGGTCCATAAAACTTACCTAAACCCCTTAGCGCTTGCATCCTTCTTCATTTCTCGGTCCCTAAAACTTACCTAAACCCCTTAACGCTTGCATCCTTCTTCATTTCTCGGTCCCTAAAACTTACCTAAACCCCTTAGCGCTTGCATCCTTCTTCATTTCTCGGTCCCTAAAACTTACCTAAACCCCTTAGCGCTTGCATCCTTCTTCATTTCTCGGTCCCTAAAACTTACCGAAACCCCTTAGCGCTTGCATCCTTCTTCATTTCTCGGTCCCTAAAACTTACCTAAACCCCTTAGCGCTTGCATCCTTCTTCATTTCTCGGTCCCTAAAACTTACCGAAACCCCTTAGCGCTTGCATCCTTCTTCATTTCTCGGTCCCTAAAACTTACCTAAACCCCTTAGCGCTTGCATCCTTCTTCCTTTCTCGGTCCCTAAAACTTACCTAAACCCCTTAGCGCTTGCATCCTTCTTCATGTTGACGACCCTAAAACTTACCTAAACCCCTTAGCGCTTGCATCCTTCTTCATTTCTCGGTCCCTAAAACTTACCTAAACCCCTTAGCGCTTGTATCCTTCTTCCTTTCTCGGTCCCTAAAACTTACCTAAACCCCTTAGCGCTTGCATCCTTCTTCATGTTGACGACCCTAAAACTTACCTAAACCCCTTAGCGCTTGCATCCTTCTTCATGTTGACGACCCTAAAACTTACCTAAACACCTTAGCGCTTGCATCCTTCTTCATTTCTCGGTCCATAAAACTTACCTAAACCCCTTAGCGCTTGCATCCTTCTTCATGTTGACGACCCTAAAACTTACCTAAACCCCTTAGCGCTTGCATCCTTCTTCATGTTGACGACCCTAAAACTTACCTAAACCCCTTAGCGCTTGCATCCTTCTTCATGTTGACGACCCTAAAACTTACCCAAACCACATAATGTACATATGTCTATATGTTTATAAGCGTGTTTTTTCTTGTTTGTGTAATTGTTTTTTGGTGCGCATATTAGAAAAGACACATTTATGAAGGCTTAAAATATAATTTATTTAAATTATTTGCTTTGGTTGGTTTATTTTTTAAAACATATTTAATTTTTTTTTTTTGGTTTTGTTGAAAACATAGTAACATTTTTTTTTTTTTTTATATTAGAAACATATTAAAATTTTTTTTTTTTCTTTTTCAAACATAGTAAAATGTTTTGGGTTTTTTTTTTGTTTTTTAAAACATTAAAAATGTTTAACAATTTAAAACTTTTAAAACCGATTTAACAAAAGTAGCCAGGACCAAGGGCACTAATCATCCTCCTCTTCTTCATCTGTTGGCCCCAACGTCGCCTGTATGGCCAGCAGCTCGGCCACCAACTCCTTGATTCTTTTTTTTTTTTCTGCCACGGTTTTTGGGATAATCCCTGTAAGCAATAGAGAAATAAACATAAATAGGAGTCCCAGACCGGTTTGTATGCTGGAAATAGCTTTGGGGTTAATCAAATACATGTAAATGCATGACATATGTCATTCTTCCAAGGGATAAAGTTAATGCATTTCCCACAGGTAAGTATTTAAACTCCTTAAACCGGACCTTCAACATTATTTAATGAAAACCAATAACTATTCCCAAATGATTCTGCACCAGATCAAAGTACATTTTGGAGGTTTTTTGATTACAGCGCCGCCATCTGGACTCTGAAGCATAACACTTAATGAGGAGTGGAGAGTTGGATAAAGTACAGGGGAGTAGGTTACAGTGGTGTGTTGGGAAGCCAGAGCATAGCTGGGTTGAGGGAAAGGTCATCACTCCCACAATGCATTGCAGCACCTTACTTTTTTAAATCTGTATCCCATGCTGCCTGTAAATATTGCGCATTCCATATTCCGCAATATTGGATGTTTTCAGGCTCCTAACATGCATTAGATGGCTGAAGGCTGTTTTTCAATGTTTCAAATCTGTAGGTACAGTGTGTTGGCTAATTATTAGCTATGTTCTTAATACAAGTTAGGGTCCGCTTTAAGCTAACGAAGTGGCCACATGAAAGTGTTAACTACACATTGGCTACGCCTTTAGTTATGTGTGTGTTATTAGCTAACAAAACATTAATATGAATAATGGCATGGAGACTTACGGAGTTGGTGGCCGACAGATGGCTGGTTGGGGCCAACAGGCTGCCCTTGGTCCTGGCTATGCTGTGAAGAAGTCCCTGGAGAAACATGTGACATTTGGTTAGTAGTTGTATAGAGTCACTATTCCAAACAGATCTGGCTCCCAGGCTGGCTGACATCACTCACCTTCGTCAGGATCTCCTTCCAGCATCTCTGCTGCCTCCTCCTCCACTATTTCACCCGCTCCCGAAGATTCTACAAATACATAATAAAGGAGAACTTAGTTTTTGGCCTGCCATGTATATCTTTGTGCCTATACATGAAGAGTGACATACCAGAGCCTTCCCCATGCCTGGCCGGGCATGACTCCACGCCCACGCGGTTGGGCCCCTCCTCTGTGGTAAGGTCCAGGGGCTGGTCTGAGGAGGCCACAGAGGAGGGGTAGGTCCGTCGCCCGGGAGATCCACCACCTTCACTCACAGATGCAGACTCATGCAGCACTGGTCGGCCTGTGCGCCTCCGGGTGCGGCGAATTCTGAAATCCATTTCCAACACTAGCAAAGAAAAGTCATTATAAATAAAGGTATAGCTTATACATTTCCTACATATCACATGCTATCGCTTGGTACTTACTTGGGAAATGGATCCCAAAAAACCTCCGCACCCGGGCCATGTGCAGACGTTTCAGGTCCGACCAATGCTGCATTATCTGGGTGTGAGTGAAGGTGGTGCTGGTGACACGGTGGATTTCCGTGATGATCTCCCGGGCGATGTCCCTTTTTTCGCACACATTGGGCGCGAAGTCATACCGGCGCTGAAGCATGATCTGAAAAACATAATGGACACAGAGCTTTTACTTTTACACACAGACCCATATGTGTTGCATCACAAGTTGAGAATTTCATGTCATTAACACACACATTTAGAGTGGCAGCCATTTTTGGGGAGTGCCTTAAAGCGGACGTTGACTGTGAATGAGAGTCTGGTCTTATGTTATATGTTTCACACACCATGTACATACAGATAATAGCCAACATTAAAAATCAGCCCACCTGCATCTATGGCATGTTAGGATGGTTTAAACATCCAAGATGTAGGCTTATGCTTAGGCTTTTGGCCCACGTGTGTGGCTTCCCGTTGTGTTTTGCGTGCTTAGGCAAACAGTGTTCCTCAAACATCCGCATCAAGGTCCGAGACAGGCCAGGTTTGACAGCTAGCCCCGCTACTCCACAGGTTAATTAACTGGTGCTAAGCCTGAGCAATTGCCCTAATTCGGACATCAGCATAGACAGGTGAAAACGTGGCCAGGCTCGGCCCTTGAGGATGAAGTGTGAGGAGCCAGTTCTTAAACATTAAGAGACCCAAAACTAGTTACAAACGCATCATTTACATTTAGGCCATCATTGACTATTAGATTAAAATGCAGAGGCAGGCACTTACCAGCATGAGGATCTCTTCCTGTTGACGGGTGAAGATAGTGGGCGCCATCTTTATGCTTCTTCAAGGCAGCAGATAAGTGAAACCCCAGCGGTTTCCTGGTTCCGCTCGAACGTACGTCCGTACGAGCGCGTAGTCGTGCGCATAGGCGTCACACGCTGGGCTCATTATTTAAAGGTCCCTGCACCCAAAGCTCATTCTCTTTGAGCCTTTGTGGAAAATGGCACCAAAAAAGCCAGCATCCAAACGCGCCCAGCAAAGCCAGACCTCGGAGGGCCCAACCACCAGGTCCCAGCAAGGAAGGAAAAAACTCCGATCCAAGACGGCAAGTACTACCTCTGCCCCACCAAGGGACACTGGACCCTCCGTTAGCCAAAAAAGGGGCCCCAAGGCACGTGCCCCTGCGGCAAAAAAACAGGCCACAGCAGCACCCACCACCTCTGCCCCCAGAAGAGGCCGCCCAAGGGAGGACACACCGCCCATGGGTTCAAGCAGGGCAGTTCGCCAACCCAGGCCCCGCAGCAGGGCCAGAACCCCATCCAGGGCCAGAAGCCCATCCCGGGCCAGAAGTCCGTCCAGGCACACAAGCAGGGCCAGAAGCCCAGAAAGGCGAGACAGGAGGCCCAGAACCCCAGCAAGGCCGCGCAGCAGGGCAACAACCCCAGCAAGGCCCCGAAGCAGGGCCAGAAGCCCCTACAGGCCCCGCAGCAGGGCCCGAACCCCAGAAAGGCCCAGAAGCAGGGCCAGAAGCCCTTACAGGCCCCGCAGCAGGGCCAGAAGCCCGTCCAGCCACACAAGCAGGGCCCGAACCCCAGAAAGGCCCAGAAGCAGGGCCAGAAGCCCCTACAGCCACACAAGCAGGGCCCGAACCCCAGAAAGGCCCAGAAGCAGGGCCAGAAGCCCCTACAGCCACACAAGCAGGGCCCGAACCCCAGAAAGGCCCAGAAGCAGGGCCAGAAGCCCCTACAGCCACACAAGCCGGGCCCGAACCCCAGAAAGGCCCAGAAGCAGGCCCAGAAACCCCTACAGCCACACAAGCAGGGCCAGAAGCCCAGAAAGCCGAGAACGGAGGCCCAGAACCCCCAGCAAGGCCCCGAAGCAGGGCCAGAAGCCCCTACAGGCCCTGCAGCAGGGCCCGAACCCCAGAAAGGGAAAGAAGCAGGGCCAGAAGCCAAGACAGGCCCCGCAGCAGGGCCAGAAGCCCACGACCTGGCACCAGCCGGGAACAGAGCCCCCGACCTGGCACCAGCCGGGAACATAGCCCCCCAAGAGGCCAAAGAATGGCCACCCTGACCACATCTACACCTGGAAGTTCGGTGGCCAGCCACGCAAGAACACCCAGTCCCTTGGCCAGTCCAGTCCAGTCATTGGGAAGCCAACAATCCGTCCATTCCCCTACCCAGCCCCAGGCCATAATGTCACCACATGTGTCTGCACACATGGAGGAGCAGCCAAGCCAACCATCTGGCCGCACATTGCGCCGCGGCCAGTTGAGTGGGAGATTCTCCCATGACCAAAATATGGCATTGGCTAGTGGCCTTACATTATACTATGACGAGCTCTATGGGAGCAAATCAAAACACACCACAAAGCAGCGCAAGATGGAATTGTTTGAAACCATCCTACGACAAGTAAATGCAGCGGGGGAAGAGAGGAAAGATGTGTCCCAAATTCAGAAGAAAATCTTGGATCTGAAATATGCTGTACGTCAAAAAGAAATTAAAAGGCATAATTACAGGTAAATAAATGATGTCTCCAAATATAAGGATTAGGATGTACTGTATGCACCTTTTCTGAGTACCAAACGATTTTCTCTTTTCAGCATGCAAACTGGAGGTGGCTTTCCTACCAAACTGGAGTTTACCCCTGCTGAGGAGATTGTGCTGGGCCTTCTCCATCCGGTCGCGGTCGGTGGACATGCTGGTCTAAGGGACACGGACTCACCGACCCGTACCCACGGTGAGTACTCTTAAATCTGCATGTTTGCCTGTTTGGTAAATAATCTAAAGTTCACTAGTACCAAGATGACGGGATGGCCCTATGGTTTGCCTTGCTTGGCCTCGCACTACTGTGCCTGTTTGTGTCCTGTTTTGGTCCCTGTGAACCACACATTTAGGACCACATCCATTATGTAAAAGATCAATTTCCCAAATTTATTGGTCAAGTAACGAAGTTTAGCCTGAAAAGTGATATATTTTGACTCAATCACAAAACACACATCATGATGGATGGGTTGGCTATTTGTTGTGTGAGTTGTGTTTGAGGTAACAATTTAATTACCCACCCCCAAACATATCGGACCTAGAGCAGCGAGACTCAACTGGCGGCCCGGGGTACCAATGCGGACCTTGGCACCAGATTCCAGGACCCCTGGCCAGACAGCCCTGCACTCAGTTACTTCTGTGTTGACGTGCTCAGAGCTGCCCCCTTGATCGGCGATGTAGTGGTTGTTCTCCTGCCCAATGTCATGGCTCCCTGAAACATAGCATTGCAATATGAAGTACTGCACAGGAATTGGCATTGCAAGGTACACAGTAACTTGGTGCATCTTTCTCTTGGTCCAATCGTGTCCCGCTGCCCCAGCTCTGCCCCATCTGCCACAGTCCCCCCATGTGCCCCCCCCCACATAAGCCCCATACATTTGTAACAGATTTGCTCCATCCATCCCATCACCATCAATTCGTGAACTCCCCCCTTTAGCCATCCAATCCATGTCCCCTCAGCTCTGGCCCATCCAGCCCAGCAAGGGCAAGCAGCCTTTATTAGTTTGCACTTGGCAATCTCCAGCCCCTCCCCCAGTGTGTTTATTTCTAACTAGACACCCCCTGCGACAGCCCCATGGCCAGACATTCACCTCTCACCACATACCTTTAAATGGACCTTTACAAGAAGTGTTTGAGTACCCCTGACCTAGCGAATGGTAGTCAAAATCCAAATATTGGCGGTGCAAGTTGTATGCTGACTGGGTACACTTCCTGACTTAGAACTGAGGTCAGTTAGCAGTTTTCTCGAGCCATTGCACCTATCTAAAATTGCGTGTCTTTTAACAAATGTCCCCATTGCTGTAGAGTTGCTTAATATTACAAATAGTGTTTTTTTTGATTAACTTCAAAAACAATGCTTATGTGTGTGTTTACCTTGTTTGGTTTTCTCTTCTTCAGCCCAGCATGATCCCTCAGCAAGGGTAAGCTCACCCCCCAGTTTGCTGATGCCTACCAGGTCCGTACAGCATAGGAGCCCAGATCCCAGAGTTCCGGTAAGTTAATTTAGTACCATAAATACTACCAAGTGCTTATGCATGTGTTAAACTGATGGAATCCCAAATTTGGACGCCAACTTACCCTTTTTTTTTATATGTCCCTACAGACCCGCACAATCATGGAAGATATCATGGAAATGGAGGAAGCTGATGTCTCCCTGCAGGGCACGTCCGATGACCTCCCCCTGGGTCCCAATCTGGAACTGCTCCCTAATGTTTCTCTGGCCAATCCTCAGCAGCAGAGTGAATCTCCATCCATTGTGCAGGCACATGGGGAGACTGACACAACAGTCCCCAGTGTTCACTCTGCTGCTGAGGATTTGCAAAGCAGGCCTGTTGCTGTTGAGGGGACGACACCACGCGGCAGGGCACGCCCAAGAGCCAGGGTAATTGTGCGGCGGACTCCATTACGCCGCCCCACAATTTCCCAGGGGAGGCAGAGTGCCCTGCTTCAATTATGGACCCAAGAAAGGGACTCTTATGAGGCACAGCTCGTTACAGAGCGTGAGGAAAGGCATGCCGACATGGTCACCATCAATACCAGCTTACAGGGCATCCTCGCGGAGTTGCGTACCCTCAACAGCAACATGGTAACTGCAAGTAATGGCATCCAGTCAGCCATGGCTGAGATGACCAATATGCAGAGAAACATTGTGGAGCAGTTTCAAATTCACAATGCTGCCATGGCCCAGGCTAGGTCCCATCCACATGGACCTCCACCTGGACCTCCACCTGGGTATTATGGGCAGCCACCATATTAAGCCATGATTGTGTGGGACATCTTTTCTCTTACCCCCCACTGTATTTACTTGTCCTTTGAGGTTTCAAACAATCCATTTTGTGTTGCTCATGCAGGTTGTGTTTTGTATTTGCTCCCATATAGCTCCTTAGAGTAATGATTAAGGCCACTAGCCAATGCCATAGGTCTATGTGGAGTGTATCTGGCCACTTATGGCTTTAAATATGTATTTGGTTTGTGCTCCTCCTGTTTGCAGACATGTTTGTGTGACATTATGGCCATGCCCAAATATCCCTGGGCACAGGCAATATTAATGACTGGACTAGGCTGGCCTTTGGACTGGGTGTCCTTGTTTGGTTGTGCCACTCACTTCCAGGTGTAGATGTGTTTATTTTTTTGTTTGGTTATCTCATGCCTTTTTAACCACAGTTGTATGTGGAATGTTTTATGTTAAGCCAAATAACTATAATTATACAAAGTAAAACAAAATTTAAATTTACTATACTTGTGGCGTTTTTACTGGAAACACAGTTTAAATCAGCTTGGGCTAAACCAGATCCTTTTTGGTTTAAGAGGTGTAACAATGCAAATATCAAGCTAAATAAACAACATGAAATACATTAGGCAACAATTAAGGGAAAAAATTTTTTATTTAAGGTAATGCCACATTACGGCAAACCAACATATTGAACCAAAAGGCTAAGACAGACACACAGAATGTTGCAAAACGAAACTAAATTAACTAAAATGCTGCAATATCAAGTTTGCTCGAACTGATTGTCCAGACTCACTGGGTGGGCCAACATAATTTTCCACATCATCCTCTAGGGCTGTAGAGGGCAGACTATCCACATAACGTGGTACACGTTCGAGTATAGCAAAATTGTGCAAAACAGCACATGCCATGATGATGTCGATCACTTTTTTGGGATCATATTGCAGGGCGCCCCCAGTATGGTCCAAACAACGAAAACGGGTCTTCAACAGCCCAAAGGCCCTCTCCACAACAGCCCTGGTCTTGCGGTGCGCACGGTTGTACGCTTCCTGAGAGGCATCCTGGGGCCGCAGCACAGGCGTCATGAGCCAGGGGAGAAGTGGGTACCCGGAATCACCTTAACAAGACAATGAAATTTCATAAACATTAAAAAGGCAAGAGAACAAACACAAAGAATTTGACATATATCCAAATGATGTAAGGTAAAGGGCGTAAAAATACACCCAGGGCACATTTGCAAAATAACTATTGCCACTAATGGAGTACATAAATAAAAATGCCGCTTAAATATACAAAATAATTATAAAACATCTGCACGGGCAAGGGCAGGTAGAATTTACCGATATTTTGGGTTTTCGGACATGTTACAATTAGGATGCTGCTGAGGGCCACTCAACATTTATCTAAAGAATACAATGTATGCAGTTTAAGTCCACTTTGACATTTAAAGACCAATACTACAAAAGGAACCTAAACTAACAGATACTTGGGGATCAACTCACAACCAATATATTTTGGGACATGGAACTAGGGCCACTCAACATTTATCTAAAGAATACAATGTATGCAGTTTAAGTCCACTTTGACATTTAAAGACCAATACTACAAAAGGAACCTAAACTAACAGACACTTGGGGATCAACTCACAACCAATATATTTAGGGACATGGAACTTACAGACATCCTAACTAAAGGGAAAACATTCTGAAGGACAAAGTGAGGCAAGCATTTTGGTTGGGAGTTCAGAAAAGAAGACCCAACTAAAATGCAGTTTCAGGCTTATGTAAAGAATACCAAAACAGAAATATCCACAAATAACAGATTAGTCTGAAATGTAATACCAAATAAATAGGACACACTTACCAAGCAGCCATGCACCCGAAAATTCACCTGACTCAAATCTCCGAAACAACCCAGATCGTCTGAGTATATAGGAGTCGTGAGACGATCCGGGGTAGCCGGCAAGGACACTCAGAAAACGCATGTCCGGCCCAACCACGGCCTGGACATTAAGGGAGTGTCCCATTTTTCGATTCCTTAAGGGAAAGGCATAAAAAAAGGGTAATTAATAATTGAAAAAAGGATCAAAAATTTAAAACATGTCTGCACTCTATTGGAAACTACTAATGAAAAGCCTAAATAAGGCATGGACACAAATGAGGCCAAAAAAAATATGCTGCCGCAAAGGAAAAAAGGTTACATTACACGTTGGGCAACATAATAAGCTAAAACAAAATATCAATACCTATATATATACTCGTCGGCTGCCCTAGGTACAAGTGCCACATGTGTGCAGTCAACAGCACCAATAACGTTGGGCATGTCGGCCACATTATAAAAACCAAGCTTAATGGCGTTTCTGGCTGCCATATCATCAAAAAAAATATATTTTGGAGTTATGGCAGCCATGCCTTTCAAAAATTTAGATAGTGCGCGGCTCAGCGTAGGCTGGGACATCCCCACGGAGAGGGCACCCAGCCTCTGGAACGAGCCGTTCGCCAAAAATTGCAGGCAGCCAAGCATCTTGGTCATACCTGAAATTGCTTGCCCCTTCCTTGTGGTGCGGGCTAACCATGGCCGCAGCTCACTATATAATTTATGCAGGGAAGCGCGATTAAGCCTGGTCAGCTCGAACAGCTCAACATCATTCATGCTATCGATGTTCATGCGACGACGCAGGGGCAATCTGCTCTCAGACATCTGGATCAACTCAATGCCAAAAAGCATAAGCCCTTGATGTGCCACAAACTCGCTCCTCTCCATCCTACTCCCGAGGCCAAATAGCTGCCGGCAAACATTTCGTAAAGCAGCTCTTTAATGGGCTTCAAAACAATTAGCAATCACCTCTCTGAATTGGTCGCAAGCCCATGTGAAGGACGTAAAAAATAGGATCTGACGCAAATAATACGATTTGGACGGGAAAAAGACACAAACTAACGCAAAATATACGATTCCCGTACGAAATGCGTATGTTCATATACGTCTATGCGCGAACGATCGTGCGAATACGAAATGGGCAAAAAAACAAGAAAAAATGACAAACACCCACCCAAACTTACGATTCTCGATCCGAAATCAATTAACTTTTGCTCTTTGAATCGAGGGGATTGTCAAAGAAATCAATAAGATTGGTCTGACATGATCTGCCCTCAGTAAAGTTGTGCTGTTTTGGGTGCAACAGATTGTTAATTTTAATTTAATTTATAGATGGAAAATGATCTGTTAGTTTTACCACTATAGATGTTAAACTAACTGACCTGTAAACTAACTGGCTTCTTCTCTACTCCCCTTCTTGTGGATTGCTACGACATAGGCCATTCTCCAATCATCTGGAACCTCTCCAGCTGCATGGTTTAGTAAACCAGTCAGAGGGGCTGCAATCACAAATCTGAGTTCCCTTAGAACTCTGGGATGGATTCCATCTGGACCCATTGCCTTACTTACCTTTAGATGTGCCAGCTCGGCTAAGATATCAGCCTCCAAAACCTCTGGTGCTGGGCCCTCCCAGCTGGATGCTATGCTATGGCCATGCCTTAGCAACAGAGCGGACATGCAACAAAGCACACCTATCTCTAAAACAGGAGTACCACAAGCCGTATGTAGAAATTAATATATATACAATCTTTATTAGTACAAAAGCGCACACACAAAGCTAAAAACAATCAGAGACAAACAAATTAAAAACAACCATGCTTGATCAGTCTCCAATAATACCAGACACCCATACAGGTATGTCCATATAATCAATACCCCATGTATAATAGGCCCACTGTATCTACCCCATATAAGATCTAATGTGCCGGTACAAACTAAACCTAAAGATCCTAAAGCTATCAAAACTCAACCCACCAATGTGTTAACAATAAAGTGCTGTAGTGCAAAATTAATATTAACAGTAATTATTAAGTAGAAAAACCAAGTGCATAAAAATATATATACAATAATCAATGTAAATAATTAAACAAATAAACACACAGTGAGAAACATAACAAAATTTGTAATACTGGAAAAACATATGTTGCACAAAATCTAAATCCAACAGGTGTAAAAGAATTACCACCCAAAGCAATTACCATAATGCATAAATAAACCAATACCTAATAACCAATTCCCAAAATAGCTACCGCATAAGGGGCACCACGAGGTATATGATGAATGATCAAAAGCAGGTAAAAACCACCGCGCCCGCGGCTCCCATGCTGCTTCAAGGTGAGGGTCTATGGCCATGCCTGCTATGGGTTTGAAAGCCACTATCTGAAAATACTGAATAAAAGTAGCTATTCAGATGGTCAGCCATAGCCTTATCTACAGCAAGATAATAATTTTCCATATTTCTGCACTGTTTTTCTTCTTTCTGTCACCAATATATTGGACAAAGATTTTATCTTTCCTCTTCACAGGTTTGGCAAGTTCTTTTTCCTTTTGCCCTTCAGAAGCATGAATAATCAGTTTGATTCCCTTCTCTCTGTTTCATTTTATACGCCTCTCTGTCAGCTCCACTTCCACTTATTTTATAGTACTTATAGGCAGACTTCTTTTTTTTACTATGACTTATATTGTAAACTTCTTCCTTTTCTTCTTGCTAGTTTGTTTCAGTATTGCTTAGTTGCCTTTAAGGTGGACATTTTTAGTAGTTACCACTGGTCATGCACTTCTGCTACTCTGTTCCACTCCAGGAAGAGAGAACTAAAAAAACCTTTGCTCCTTCCCTTCATCATTTCCTCCCCTCGAAACCCCACCACACTTTCAAAACCAATATCTTGCCATACCTCCAAAAGGCAATCAAAATTTTGTTGTCGGCTTCTCAAGAAACTTGACAGTTTTTCATTAATTAGTAGCCACCTAATCTTCTGAATGAAGTGGTTAAAAGATATACAGACTGATTCATCACTAACGCCAGGTAGCAACAGATGAACGTCTGTAGCAGGCATTTTCAGAGCGCCCGCTAGTAGTCACTGTGCTCGGCCGTGGGTCGCTACTTCATAGCAACTCAGTCACTGTCCAGAAATGTTGAATACATTGTGAGGAGTCGCTATTTGACCAGTACAGCGCTGTATGGGAGCGCATGTTAGCGACTGGTCATTGCGACCGACTCACAACATATTCATTATAAAAACATCCTCACAAACCTCTGGCGCTGACAAATGCTTCTTTGAAGCCCAGAGCGCCGGAGGCTGTGTGTTTAAAGTCTGTTTTTAAACATCTATCCACTAGTAACAAAGTGAAAACATATGGAATTACAGTGTAACAACATTGTAACATGAACACTTTAATGGCAGACCTGTAATGTCATTTCTGAAGAATTGTATAAAAAAATAAAAAAAATGTGAAAAAAACTGCTTATTCAATGCCAGGAGAGGTCACAGAATTATTTGAGATTTAAAAAAAAAAAAAAAAAAAAAAACTGTTTAAAGAGAAGGAAAGGATCGTCCATTGAAATGTAGAGCGACAGGTAGCGAGAGGTCATACCTGGCGCTGTGCAAGGCTGAACGCCGGCTGAGGCTGTGAAAATGATGAATCAGACGCTACATGGCGCTATCCCAGTCGCTAAACAGATTCTGCTTGATAAATGTGTAATTGCGTGCCGTGTCCGGCGTTCACCAGTCGCTACCTGTCATTAACCAGCCACTACCTGATGCTATCCCTTCATGAATAAGGCCCATAGTCACTTTTTTCCACACGTGAGCAATCCTGGGGGGTATTTAGTGCACCTATCATCTTTTCTTACTTTTGGGGCACTTTAACACCATCTAACAGCGGGAGCAAACTTTTCTTCCAGTTAATTTATTAGAATCTGTGTGACAGAGGTGACTGCAGTCTGAGAAAACAAAATCTGTCCAGACAATGAAGCCAAATGCATGGTCTAGGCCATAGACTGCATCTTTAGTAAATGTGGCAAATTAAAAGGTCACATTTTATTATTGCTTTTTTAGCATTTTGCATACTGATGTAGGAACTCTAACTAGATAACATGATGAGATGTAATATTACAAAATAAAAGTCACTGACTACATAAAAACATAAACCAGAAATGACTTCTACATTCAGGAATGCCAAGCAATGCAGCATAAAATATACACATGTCAAAGAACAGAACAGTCCCCTCCTGAAATATTACCGAACCACAGATAGCAACTGCTGTTTCAGCACCTTTTTAATATTGATGTTGTGTATACATATGCAATGCCTGAGCTGAGAATAAACCCAATTATGTGCTTATTAAAAAGCATTCCAAAATGTAATTGGCTTCCAGGGGCAACTGATTGGAACAAAACAGAATTAGGTAGTCTTCTAAAAAGCAATATTGCTAAAAATAGTCAATTAGCATATGATAAGCCTGCAACACAATCCCATTAATGTTTCATTTGGTGAAAATAACTGCATTTGGCTTTAAAACGATATGCACAGGAACATATACTTCCCCAGCCCATGAAATGAAGGTTTTATTCCCAATCTGCCCTATATACATTTTATGTAATGATAAGTGATGCTAATGGCCTCAAATACCAAAGGTATAATTGAATATTGTGCTTAGAAATAAAACAGGTAACATAAAGTGGTTCTTCTGTTATATGTGCTTGATAAGCAACAAGAGTTTGGTGTAGTTTGGCGAAATGCTAATTCCAAAACACAGTAAGGTTATCCAATTAGGTTTGAAGGCTTCTACCACCTTTAATTGAATTCCTGAGTAACTAGTTTAGAGAGATTTTCCAGCTCAACACAAAATAAAATGGGTTTAGTGACTGGTTAGTTCTACTGCTTAAAGAGGAACAAAACCTGGGATTTTCACTATCCCAGGATTTGTTCCTTCTATCCCAAATTGGAGTGCCCTGCTGTATGTATCCCCCGGGATGGCCCAAAACTCACCTTTCTTTCATTCCCATGATGCATACGTGGGCCGCTCAGCCAATCAGTGGCTTGCAATCTTTTCCTATCATTCTTGCGGTACACCTGCTCCTCCACGTACCTGCCCCAGGCATTCAGAAATGAATGGTATGGATACACACCTAGGTTAAACATATAGCAGGGGTGTGGCCAAATCGGAATGGCCCAAAAAGAGGGACACCGCTGACCCTAGAGTCTCATAATTTCTAGGAAGGTGGAATAGACTTTGAGAATGATTCATTACTAGCGCCAGGTATCGGCACATGAGTGCTAAGAGCGACCGCTAGTAGATGCTGTAAGCGGGTATCGGGTGCTGTAACAGAGCGCCTCAGTCACTGTAGTAACCTGGCCGGCATTGATGAATGTGATGTGTGTTGGGCGCTACAGCGCTAGAAGTAGCGAGAGGTAACAAACGCTCTGTGCGTCTGGCACTCTGCGTTCCACACCATATTCAACAAAAAAACAGACTCACAGAGCGTCGGTGCTCGACATATGGTCGCTGTAGCATAGAGCGCCAGATGCTGTGTGATGAAAGTCTGTTTTTGAACACATATCCACCTGTAACAAAGCAAAAACACATGGAATGACATTGTTGTAACACTATGACATTAACACTTTAGTGCCTGATCTGTAATGACAATTCTGCATAAAAATATAAAAAGTCAAAAACATTTCTAAAAATATTTGTTTGCAGCCAGGAGAGGTCACACAATGATTTGAACAAAAAAAAAATTAAAAATGTAAAACACGATGTCTAAACACAAGCAAATGAACGGCCAGTGAAATGTATGGGAGAGCGACACTGAGCAAAAGGTAATACCTGGCGCTCTGGAAGCTATAGCGCCGGCGTTATACGCTAAGCTGCCTGTAATAATACATTGGACGCTACATGGATCTGCTAGAGCCGCTCACCAGATTCGCTTTCATAAATGTGGTTTTGCGTACAGCGCCCAGCGTCCACCAGACGCTGCCTGCGCTACGAGTCACTAACTGGTGCTATCCCTTCTTAAATAACCCCGAGTCTGCTGTTGCTTGACTTCTTTATTGATGCTTGTGCTGAAAGTAACCCAAGATCCTCGGATTCAGTACCGCATAAGCATGCCAGTTGTACCATTTGCCATTTCAGTTTTCTCTCTCTAATATATACCCGCTAATGAATAAGAAGCAGAGTCTGCTCTCGTTCATTTGTTTTTCAATTTGCAAGGTATGCAGCCAAAATAAAGCTATTCAATATCTCACAGGCTAATTCATCATTAGCGTCAGGTAGCGACAGATGAGCGTCTGTAGTAGGCATTTTCAGAGCGCCCGCTAGTAGTCGCAGTGCTCAGCCGTGAGTCGCTACTTTATAGCGACTCAGTCGCTGTTCAGTAATGTTGAATACATTGTGAGGAATCGCTATTTGACCAGTACAGCACTGTATGGGAGCGCATGTTAGTGACTGCTCATAGCGACCGACTCACACCATATTCAGCAAAAAAACAGCCTCACAAATCTCTGGCGCTGAAAAATAGTTGTTTGAAGCCCAGTGCGCAGGAGGCGGTGTGTTTAAAGTGTGTTTTCAGCATCTATCCACTAGTAACAAAGCGAAAACATATGGAATAACATTGTAACATGAACACTTTAACGCCAGACCTGTAATGTCATTTTTGAGGAAATATATAAAAAATGAAAAAATTATGAAAAATCTGCTATTTCAATGCCAGAAGAGGTCACAGAATAATTTGTGATTTTTAAAAAAAAAAAAAAAAACCCGTTTAAAGAGAAGAAAAGGATCGTCCATTGAAATGTATGGGAGAGCGCCAGGTAGCGAGAGGTCATACCTGGCGCTGTGAAAGGCTGAACGCTGGCGCTGTTCGCTGAGGCTGTGAAAATGATGAATCAGACGCTACATGGCGCTATTCCAGTCGCTAAACAGATTCCGCTTGATAAATGTGTAATTGCGTGCCGTGTCCGGCGTTGACCAGTCGCTATCTGTCGCTACCTCTCATTAACCAGCCACTACCTGACGCTATCCCTTCTTAAATAAGGGCCTCAGATAAATGCAGACTTGCTGACCCTCAACTTTTATTGTTAACAAACCATTGATGTTTATTTTTGTTATAAACAGGGTTTATTCATGGTCGGTGCGCCGGTGACGCTATTTGGATCGTCAAAACCCCTGGAGAGATCATATCACTATGGAGAAACTGTAAAGGAAAGGGGAGAAACATGGGGAACCATCAGGAGCAGTTACGCACTGCAGGCAAATGCGCATGGGGCAGGGACATTTGTAAATCAAAACACCAGATTTACCTTGCGGAAGGTGTAAATTGTGCAACTCCCGTGCGCTTGCCATTTGGTGAGATTCGCACGTGCTCTTGGGGTGCGCATGTAGCCATGAATCATGCGCCTAGGCACATGCGGAATCGTTTGTGCTCCGTCTGAGCGTTTTTGTGCAATGACCATGAAACTACCCTATTGTCTTTATAGCAGCACTCTTCATTCTTTAACGTAACATGCATACCATGTTGTTTATGTACATATAAAATAAGGGCCTTATTCATGAAGGGATAGCATCAGGTAGTGCCTTGTAAATGACAGGTAGCGACAGGTAGCGTCAGGTGAACACCGGACATGGCACGCAATTACACATTTTTCAAGCGGATTCTGGTGAGCGACTGGAACAACACCATGTAGCGTCCGATTCATCATTATTCCAGCCTCAGCGTACAGCGCCGGCGTTAAATCTTGCAGAGCGCCACATATTACCTCGCTCTCCCATACATTTCAATGGACGTTCTTTTATTTCTCTTTAAACAGGGTTTTTTTTATTTATTTATTTATTTATTTAATCTCAAATAATGTTGTGACCTCTCCTGGCCTAGAAAAAGCCATTTTTGAATTTTTTTTTTCATGTTTTATATATTTATGCAGAATTGACATTACAGGTCTGGCATTAATGTGTTCATGTCGCAATGTTATAACAATGTAATTCCATATGTTTTTCGATTTGTTACTGGTCAAAAACATCCTTTAATCACATAGCCTCCAGCGCTCTGGCCTACAGCAAAGCATTTTTGAGCGCCGGTGGTGTGTGAGGCTGTTTTTGATGAATATGGTGTGAGTTGGTCGCACTGACCAGTCGCTAACATTCGCTCCCATACAGCGCTGTACTGGTCATATAGCGACTCCCCACAATGTATTCATCAATGCTGAACAGCGACTGAGACGCTCTGAACTAGCGCCCCACGGCCGAGCACAGTGACTACTAGCGGGCGCTCTGAAAGGCCTGCTACAGACGCTCATCTGTCGCTACCTGGCGTTAGTGATGAATCAGCCTGCCAGCATACAAGACAAGATAGAGGGATTGAACTTTTTGGAAACTTTATGAAGCAGTAAACAGTGTGACAATGAATTGTACCACTTTTTTGATTGTTTCCATAAATACTACTTTGAAGAATGCAGTAGTTTAAGCTAAATGGCCATTCATTCTAGGGCGACATTCATGTTCATTGAAAAGCATTACAAAATACATTAAATGGTACATTTAAGTATTCCACTGGTGTTCTGAGTTTTTTTTTTAGAATCAGACTTTGTGAAAAGCTGTCTCATCTCCTAGGCAACCATGTATAATTCATGTTTTGCCAGGGGAAAAGGGAACGAAAATGTATGTGCTGCATTTCACAGTCCCCCGCCTGGCTAGGTCAATGTGTGCCATTAAAACTCCTACTAGTGTGAATAATTGAGAAAAAAAGCTGAAAATTAAGTGTGAAATAGACTTGCTTAAACTATAAAGCAGTTCATGTGTGAATTATACAGGGTAAAGTATTGCCAGTACCTGTGAGTATATATATATATATAGTACTTAGTGATGCTTTTATATACAGCAATGCATTCCTGTACAAGACAAATTGTTCCTGCATTAAATCACATACGGATGGAAGGGGTTCTTAAACATAGTAGCCCAGCTTATCTCAGCACAGAAGCCATTGAAAAGCTTCAAAGATTTCAAGATAGCACCCTGTGTCAGTGCATGCATTTTGACTTTATATATGATGCACTGTTGCCATGTGCACTGTTCAGTTACTACAACTACTTCAATACATGTTTGGGCTTATAATTAGTGATAAGCCGATCCTGGCCAAACTGGTACTGGGGTGTACCCCCTTATACCACAACTTCCTCTAAGCACTGGGGTGAACCTCAGTGCTTAGAGTTCTTAGAACTAGTGCTTAGAGCAAGTTGTGGTATAACAGGGTACACAGTATAATGGGGGTACACAAACCCCTGTGCTTAGAGCTAGCTGTGATATAACAGGGTATACAGTATAAGGGGGTACACAAGATTTAGCTGTGGTAAAAGGGGGTACATCCCAGTGTTTAGAGTTTGTTGTGGTATAAGGGGGTACACAAACACCTGGCACCACTGGAAGAGCCCTGAGCCCATACTAAAGGGCATAAGGGCTTGTAACTTGCAGGGACAGGGGCGACCAATAGCCTGGCCTCTGAGCCCTGGGTTACAAGTCCTTATGCTCGGTGCACGGGCTGGTAGCCTTTGGGGAGGCCCACTTTTAATTTATTGAAGAAACATTCAAAGGAAAAATAAGATTCCCCACTGTCACTTCCTGGCTTTAATAAATGCCTGCTAAAGTGGACCACACCCAACCTCATTCACTCCCCGCGGGGCAGCCAAAATCGACATGCCCCGCTGTGTGAAAACCCCACAGGACGCTCGCTACACTTACCTTAATCCCAGTCCAACGTTACATGCGCGGGCCACAGCCGCATCTCACGCTTCTCGCGATTTGTGAATGGCCGACGTGGGCGCGCTCCCTGTTAGAGAGAAGCGCGAGATGCGGCCTCCAGTGTGCTCGGAGCCGCTGAGCTAAGACGGCGCTAATCTGTGCATAGCTCAGTGGCTCTGAGCGCGCTGATTGGAGAGCAGCCGCGCATGCTCCGCAGGACCGCGATGATGTGAGTAGATCCAGGCGATCTGGGGGGTTTCACATTGTGGGGAACCCCCGATCAGGGTGCCCCAGAAAAGTGGACCAAAGTCCAGGATAGTCAAAATCCTGGGTTTTGGTCCACTTTATACAAATATTTTTTCATTAGATACAAACTGTCTGTACAAATTGTATCTATTGTAACAACCAATGCCCAAAAAATTACCAAAATTTATATAAAAAAAATAAACCCAAAGGCAGTTTCAATGGTAAATGCCTAATTTAGTAAAATAGTAAAATAAAACTGAAAAAATACAATTTAAGAAATAAAAAGTCAGGCTATTCTTCGTTACATAGAAATTGGATATAACCAAAAATGCTCAAAAAATTACCAGAAATTATAAAAATTAACCCACAGGCAGTTTCAATGGTAAATTGGATGCTTTTAAAAAGCCACATTTAGTAAAACAGTTCAAACTGAAAAAATACAATAAAAAAAAAAAGTCCAGCTGTTCTTCATTACATAAAAATATTATCTAACCCAAAATGTCCCCCCAAATTATCAAAAAATATGAAAAAAATAAACCCATAGGCAGTGTCAATGGTAAATGGGCTGGTTTTAAAAGGCTGCATTTAGTAAAAAAGTTGAAACTGAAAAAATACAATTTAATTTTTTTTTCCTGTGATTATTTGGAGTACTTTCCCTACCCCATTTTGTGCAGGGCAATCGCCCTGGTGTTACTCCCTGATTTGCCCTCTGACACCCGTAAATTTAAAAAAAAATATATATTCATGTATTTCTTTTTGATTTTCTGTTATTATTTTGAGTACTTCCCCTAGCTCATTTTGTGCAAGGCAACCCCCCCCCCCAAATTTGTCCTCCAACACCCTTCAAAACAGGAATATTTTTTTTTTTCATTTAGCATTTATGTATGTATTTCTTTAATATTTTTGTTGTACTTTCCCTACCCCATTTTATGCAGGGCAATCGCCCAGGTGTTACCCTTCGGCTTCCGATACCCCTAAATTTTTTTTTATTTTTTTGTTTTCTGTTATTGTTTTGTGTACGTTCCTTAGCCCATTTTGTGCAGCATTTTCTGAGATAAGACATCTTAACTAATTAAGTGATGGCACTCATCTCCTGACAAAGGGCTAAATTTAACCTATTTGGACATAAGGTGAGTCTGACTATATCTGTATGTAGTCATGTGGGGAAATCCCAGGCAAGCTCCGCCCTTTTGCATAAGAGGCCGCTTCCCCCGCCCCAAACTAGTCCCTGGGGCAGCCGGGATGAAAGAAGGGGGACCTGTGCCCCCCCCCCCCGTTCAACGAATAGCGGCGCTGGAGACACGGTAGAGCCTCAAAGATCAGAGGAGCTGAAAAAGGAATACCTCTGTATCAGAGGAAGATGGCATCCAGCAGGGAACAGAAGGCCGACAGGGAATGGTAAGTAGTAACATTAAGAATAATAAATGTTCTTTTGTATGTTTTTATCACTTGGGGTGAACTGGTAAGGAGCCAAGGGACCCCTACACCAGTTTACAGGGTAGAGGGCCACTCTGTCACCTGCTGGCAATGGCAAATATCTTGACGTTACCCCGCCCCATTATTTGGGATGCTGGTGGTGTGTAAGAGCCCAGTACCCATCGTTATCCATACCTGAGCTCCTACCAAAGGGCATAAGGACTGGTAAACTGGCAGGGCCAAGGGCTGGGTTACCAGACGGTATTCCTGGTGCCCGGGCTAAATGGTAATTGGGGGGGGTAAACGTTTTTTTTTTTAAATTCTCATATTATAGCAAACAAAAAACACACACAAATGCTGGATTTATTTTTCACTGATATGCGAGTTGTAAAATCTTCTAAGGAAGTGAGAATTCTCTCAAATTTGCCGGAATCAAACTTTAACTCACTCGCTCATACAACAATATGCTGCGGTGGACGGAACGGGACAACAGCGATTTGTGATGGATCAGAGGTAAGAAGGGGGGAGGGGAATACTATCCCTTTTACTTCTCTGTGTTTTTTTTTTACATTTAACCCTTTGTAAACTGGTCCTTGAGACCCCTATACCAACTTACAGGGCAGCAGGGAATGGCAATCTACCTTCCGGCAAATTGGTGACTTGCCATAACCCCCCACCCCATTACCTGCATCCCCAAAGCCAAAGGGGGTGCAAAAGAGGCCACGGCCCATATGCGCCCTGGTCTACCAGTCCCCATAGTGGATGCCCAGGCTTGGGTTCCCTCCTCGGAGAGACGGAGAGATGTGGGGTCCCCCTGGCCCTCAAGGCTACCAAGCCTTCAAAGTCTATATTGTGTGTGGGCTTTTCTGCACCCCCCTGTGCTTTGGGGATGCAAGTAATGGAGCAGGGAGTCATGGCAGGTCACAAGCTTGCTGGAAGGTAACTTGCCAGCCCCTCCTGCCCTGTGAACTCATATAGGGGTCTCAAGGACCCCTGTCACACTCTCTTCTGAACTAAGGGCCTTATTCATAAAGGGATAGCATCAGGTAGTGCCTTGTAAATGACAGGTAGCGACAGGTGAGCGCCGGACACGGCACGCAATTACACATTTATCGTGCGGATTCTATTGAGCGACTGGGATAATGGCATGTAGCGTCTGATTCATCATTATCCCAGCCTTAGCGTACAGCGCCGGCGTTCAGCCTTGCAGAGCGCCACGTCTTACCTCTGGCTACCTGTCGCTCTCCCATACATTTCAATGGACGTTCTGTCACTTCTCTTTAAATAGGGTGTTTTTATTATTCATTTTTTTTTATTCTCAAATAATGTTGAGATCTCTCCTGGCCTTGAAAAAGCCATTTTTTCATTTTATTTCCTCTTTTTATATATTTATGCAGAATTGACATTACAGGTCTGCCATTAATGTGTTCATGTCATAATGTTATTACAACGTAATTCCATATGTTTTCCCTTTGTTACTGGTGGATACATGTTAAAAAACAGCCTTTAATTACATAGCCTCCGGCGCTCTGGCCTACAGCGAAGCATTTTTGAGCGCTGGGGGTGTGTGGGGCTGTTTTTTTAATGAATATTGCGTGAGTCGGTCGCAATAACCAGTTGCTACCATTCGCTCCCATACAGCTCTGTACTGGTCATATAGCGACTCCCCACAATGTATTCATCAATG
The DNA here is from genome assembly GCA_027917425.1 of Gastrophryne carolinensis. NCBI lineage: Eukaryota > Metazoa > Chordata > Amphibia > Anura > Microhylidae > Gastrophryne > Gastrophryne carolinensis. Next base: position 149,795,142 of record CM051234.1, read on the forward strand.
CTGCACATCGACTGAGACGCTCCGAACATCATGACAACGCAATGACATCAGCAACAGCCTAATCCCTTCATTAGAGGACCGTGAGCATGTCAGACCCCCAAAGAAACACAGTAGAAGTGCAACATTAATCTGTTGTCTTATCTCCCATGTCCTGCTCCTCTCAGCATCCTTAGGGAAACCAGTTATATTAAAAGCTATTATTACCCAGGAAATACCAAGGGAATTTTTCCTACAATGTTCCTCCTCCCTACCAGACCAGCACACCCATATAGGTGATCACTATTCAGGGTTGGCTCCAGGTTTCTGTGGGCCCTTCGCAATATGTCATGACACACTTGGTGGAAAAACTGCTGGTATGGTGGATATTGCCAAAGATTTCCGCTACATCCTAAGTAAACTCCATACCAGGTTGGCCCAGCCCTTGTCCTGTGCAATTTGTTACACATAGATAGGATGGAAGGAAGAAAATATGAAAAACTGATAAAATGTTAGAAAGAGGAGACAGTAAATTTGAGAGGAAAGATAGGTAAATATCTATTTTTGCCCTATAAGACCCATTGGCTGGAACTTGCACCTTGTGAACTTGTTTGTGTGAAGGCGACGGCAGTGGGTGGCGACAGATGCCAGTAATGTACGTTTGTGTATGTGTCTATTTTGGCGGGAGATGGCTGCTGCAGGATCCGCAGGCCAATGGTGTGGGATTTTTTATTTGTGGGGGCATGCTGCACACTGCCTGTAATTGGGATGCCACAAACACTGTCTGTAATTGGGATGCCTCGCACACTGCCTGTTATTGGGATGCAGTAGAGAGATAGATAAATAGATAGATAGATAGATAGATAGATAGATAGATAGATAGATAGAATGGAATAATGCAAATAATATGACAAATGATATGACTGATGTTTATCAGTATATTCAAAAGTGCTTCCACAGGGTTTTTACATGATCTAAAGCTCAATAGATTAAATATACCGATCAAGGCCTAGATTTAATTTAAAAAAAAAGAATTCTCATGGTAGTAAATAATTCACTTTATGAGAAAAAAAGCATAATTTCTCATAATTTGCAGAATCTCCAGCCAGAAAAACAATGAAAGCCAATAGTACTTTTTTAAAAGTAAGGAACAATTTACTCCTTTTTACACTGTAGTAAAAAGTACCATCGACTTTCATTGTCTTCCTATCTGGTGATTCAGCAACAATAAAATGTTTCTGATTATTCACAACCATAAGATTTCTTAAACCAGACCAAAAGCCTGGCACAGTTGAAAAAGAAAGGTAGCGACCATTTTGGAGCCTCCATTCCCAACTGGCATAACTGAAATGCACAGTAACAGGAAGCCCAGCATGTCTTCCTGTTTGCAGGTGGCCTGCAAGCCCATGAGAGGCCATCTTGTTTTTAAAATTTATCCCAGTAGGCGAAAAAAGGCAAATTATTTTTCTGATGTGCAGCAATCTAAATTGCTCTGGGGAGGGATACATGAGGACTGTTTGTTGAATTAGTCTGATTTAATAAATGTTTGACTGTTGGTCCACTTTAATAATTTCAGCACCATGTCCATCATTGTGTACCTGCAATGGAAACACGAGTTGAAGTGGCAGAAACACCTGAGGAACATAAAAACACCTGAGGCTCCTTCTGCTGCTTCGGCCACTACCACCGCCTCCCCAACGACATGGCAGCCAGCTGTTTTCCCCCAAAGGGAGGACATGGGACCACCTCCAGCAGCAGCACCACCACCATCATCAAATCATTCTGCACCTTCTCAGGGAAGCATTCAGCTTTTCATCCAGCAAACGACATTTCCAAATTAAAGACTTAAAGGAGCCGCAGCACTCAACCCTGTTAGCTTGCAGACCAACCTATAATCTGTCTCTAAATCATTTCCAAATTGCTGGCCTTTAAAATGCTTGAAATGCTCTCATTCCGTGGAGAAGGACAGTCTTAAAGATCTAATGGCGGTGGCTGTATCATACTACACTGTTCCCAGCCGCCCCTAATATTTTTCACCAGGCCAACCCTTCCCTGAACCAAAAGGTTGTAGAAAAACATGTAAAGGGTGTGTGAACAGCAGCAGGCAATAGTGGCGCTTCAGCTCCAAAATGCCTGGGTGAGTAGAAGTGCAGACTAACAGCACTTCACCACCAATGAGTGGGTCTCCATGAGGGACATCTGTGCCATGCTGCAGTGCTTCCAGTACACCAACAATATGATCAGCGCTGATGAGACCATTGTCAGCACTATCATCCCCACCCTTTGCCTGCTGAAAAAAAACCTTCAGTCCATGATGGAGGATGTGATAGAAAGAGAGGAAAAGGAGGAAGGCCCATTTTCCCAGGCATCAGGGAAGTATACATGTGGCTTGCAGGGTGGGTTGCTGGGCCGACAGGTACACCAGTGTCCAGACAACGAACAGTTTGCAGGAGGAATAGACACCTGATGCTGAGGACAGCTTCTCCTTGACTCAGGGCAGCCTGGTTTACATCTACATGCTCCAGTCTCTGCACAACGACCACAGAGTTGCCCACATAGTCACCAGTGCCGATTACTGGATGGCCACCCAGCTGGATCCCTGCTATCTGCTATAAGGACATCACCTTCTTGATACCAGCACTGGAGCAGGATCGCAAATTGAGAGGGTACAAGTGCACTCTGGTGGACGCACTATTGGTGTAGTTGAAGTGGTAGCACAAGGCCGTAGAGAAGGAGCAAGTCACCAACGCAGCAGGGGCACCGGCACCACCACACAGGGGAGGGTGAGCATGGGCACAATGTGGAGCAACTTATTTTATTGTCCGCCACATCCTGACTTGTCCTGTCCTGGTCCTTACCCAGAGCTTAATCTCTATGCTTTGGAGGTGCTGGCGTGCCCTGCGGCACGTTTTCTATCAGAACGTGTGTTCAGCACTTCAGGGGGTGTCATCACTGACAGGAGGATCCACCTGTCCACAGCCATTGGGGACATGCTTACAATGGTCAAGATAAGCAAGGCATGGATCTCACGGAACTTGGCTGTGCCAGCACCTCCACCACCACATCTACCTCCAACACCTCCACCAGCCCCCCCCCCAGACCACTGACATATGTAAAAAATTTATTATTTGTATTAAATAATTAATTAATTAATTAACTAATTAATACCTTAATTTAATGTATATGTTTATGTATATATGTATTTACTGATGTTAATATGTATGTTTGTATATTTATTTATTTATTGAGTGGTCCACGTGGTCCATCTAGACCAAACGGGTTTCGTGTTGGGAAGGGAGGCCAGGGACAATGTGGTCCGGGCGCAATCTACACCGCTCAGAAATCTGACATACCAATGATGCTCTTATTCACAGATGCAGAGAAGGCCTTCGATAGGGTAAGTTGGCCCTTCATGAGTGGGACCCTTAAGCACGTAGGCCTGGGGGACAATATGAGAAAACTCATTGAAGCCCTATATACGATACCCTGTGCCAGGGTTAAAGTATGTGTGTGTGTGTGTGTGTGTGTGTGTGTGTGTGTGTGTGTGTCTATTTTGGCGGGAGATAGCTGCTGCAGGATCCGCAGGCCAATGGTGTGGGATTTTTTATTTGTGGGGGCATGCTGCACACTGCCTGTAATTGGGATGCCACAAACACTGCCTGTAATTGGGATGCCTCGCACACTGCCTGTTATTGGGATGCAGTAGAGAGATAGATAGATAGATAGATAGATAGATATAATGCAAATATTATGACCAGTCAGGCTCTGTTTATCAGTATATTCAAAAGTGCTTCCACAGGGTTTTTACATGATCTAAAGCTCAATAGATTAAATATACCGATCAAGGCCTAGATTTAATTAAAAAAAAAAAGTAAGGAACAATTTACTCCTTTTTACACTGTAGTAAAAAGTACCATTGACTTTCATTGTCTTCCTATCTGGTGATTCAGCAACAATAAAATGTTTCTGATTATTCACAACCATAAGATTTCTTAAACCAGACCAAAAGCCTGGCACAGTTGAAAAAGAAAGGTAGCGACCATTTTGGAGCCTCCACTCCCAACTGGCATAACTGAAATGCACAGTAACAGGAAGCCCAGCATGTCTTCCTGTTTGCAGGTGGCCTGCAAGCCCATGAGAGGCCATCTTGTTTTTAAAATTTATCCCAGTAGGCGAAAAAAGGCAAATTATTTTTCTGATGTGCAGCAATCTAAATTGCTCTGGGGAGGGATGCATGAGGACTGTTTGTTGAATTAGTCTGATTTAATAAATGTTTGACTGTTGGTCCACTTTAATAATTTCAGCACCATGTCCATCATTGTGTACCTGCAATGGAAACACGAGTTGAAGTGGCAGAAACACCTGAGGAACATAAAAACACCTGAGGCTCCTTCTGCTGCTTCGGCCACTACCACCGCCTCCCCAACGACATGGCAGCCAGCTGTTTTCCCCCAAAGGGAGGACATGGGACCACCTCCAGCAGCAGCACCACCACCATCATCAAATCATTCTGCACCTTCTCAGGGAAGCATTCAGCTTTTCATCCAGCAAACGACATTTCCAAATTAAAGACTTAAAGGAGCCGCAGCACTCAGCCCTGTTAGCTTGCAGACCAACCTATAATCTGTCTCTAAATCATTTCCAAATTGCTGGCCTTTAAAATGCTTGAAATGCTCTCATTCCGTGGAGAAGGACAGTCTTAAAGATCTAATGGCGGTGGCTGTATCATACTACACTGTTCCCAGCCGCCCCTAATATTTTTCACCAGGCCAACCCTTCCCTGAACCAAAAGGTTGTAGAAAAACATGTAAAGGGTGTGTGAACAGCAGCAGGCAATAGTGGCGCTTCAGCTCCAAAATGCCTGGGTGAGTAGAAGTGCAGACTAACAGCACTTCACCACCAATGAGTGGGTCTCCATGAGGGACATCTGTGCCATGCTGCAGTGCTTCCAGTACACCAACAATATGATCAGCGCTGATGAGACCATTGTCAGCACTATCATCCCCACCCTTTGCCTGCTGAAAAAAAACCTTCAGTCCATGATGGAGGATGTGATAGAAAGAGAGGAAAAGGAGGAAGGCCCATTTTCCCAGGCATCAGGGAAGTATACATGTGGCTTGCAGGGTGGGTTGCTGGGCCGACAGGTACACCAGTGTCCAGACAACGAACAGTTTGCAGGAGGAATAGACACCTGATGCTGAGGACAGCTTCTCCTTGACTCAGGGCAGCCTGGTTTACATCTACATGCTCCAGTCTCTGCACAACGACCACAGAGTTGCCCACATAGTCACCAGTGCCGATTACTGGATGGCCACCCAGCTGGATCCCTGCTATCTGCTATAAGGACATCACCTTCTTGATACCAGCACTGGAGCAGGATCGCAAATTGAGAGGGTACAAGTGCACTCTGGTGGACGCACTATTGGTGTAGTTGAAGTGGTAGCACAAGGCCGTAGAGAAGGAGCAAGTCACCAACGCAGCAGGGGCACCGGCACCACCACACAGGGGAGGGTGAGCATGGGCACAATGTGGAGCAACTTATTTTATTGTCCGCCACATCCTGACTTGTCCTGTCCTGGTCCTTACCCAGAGCTTAATCTCTATGCTTTGGAGGTGCTGGCCTGCCCTGCGGCACGTTTTCTATCAGAACGTGTGTTCAGCACTTCAGGGGGTGTCATCACTGACAGGAGGATCCACCTGTCCACAGCCATTGGGGACATGCTTACAATGGTCAAGATAAGCAAGGCATGGATCTCACGGAACTTGGCTGTGCCAGCACCTACACCACCACATCTACCTCCAACACCTCCACCAGCCCCCCCCCAGACCACTGACATATGTAAAAAATTTATTATTTGTATTAAATAATTAATTAATTAATTAACTAATTAATACCTTAATTTAATGTATATGTTTATGTATATATGTATTTACTGATGTTAATATGTATGTTTGTATATTTATTTATTTATTGATGTTATTGTTTATTTGTTTCCTAATGTATATAATGATTGATGAATGTACGCATGTATATATGTATTTTTTATTAATGTATATATTTATTTTTTATATTTTTTAGTTTACTGATTTGTTACCTTCACCTGTTCCTCTGCAAAATGCAGGCCTCATGATTGGCCATTGGTAGTCACATGGTCAGGGCTCAGTCCAGACCGTGTAACTATCAGCGGCGATTACGGGGCTGAATTTTCATGAGGCAATGGTGTGAAGGGAGGAAATAAATGGGGGCTGGCATCGGTGGTGTACGGGTATACCAACACCATTTGGTGTTGATGCCAGGGGGCGTTTTACAATGTAATAGTGGAACTCTGTACAGCCTGGAAAGAGGCAGCAGCAGAAGTTGTATAACTCTAAATGCTGCTGCCTCTGTTAGTTTTTTAAATTTGATTTGCTTAGACAGGTCCAAGACATCCAACCTCCCACTTTAATGGTGCTAGGCCTGATTTAGACATTAAAATTAAAAACCACCACAATCCCTAGATCACCGCAGATGTACGGCCCTGCTACACAGCTCAGGTTAAGTGCTTTCTCCCATCACACGTAAAGTGCACATATATGTGTTTTACATGTGTTACTACTTATCTCAAAAGAAGAAGCAGCTTAATACCCCGGAGAAGAGAACCACCTTGTTTCAGGAATTAAGAAGATGTAGGGCGAACATCATATTTTTGCAGGAGACGCACTTCAAGAGGGAGTCGGCTCCGAAACTCTGTAACAAGCGGTTCCCCCACAGATACACCAGCAGCGCAGCAGATGCAAAAAAAAGGGGAGTAGCGATCCTGATTGCCAGAGACGTTCCCTTTATATTAAGGGAGGTCTGGAAGGACGAATCGGGAAGGGTAGTATTAGCCAAAGGGCTGATTAACCAAAAGATGTATACGCTAGCCTCCATATACGCTCCCAATCAAGGGCAAACTCAATTCCTGAAACACATACTAGACAAAATAGAAAAGTTTAGAGAGGGGGAAGTCATAATGGGGGGGCGATCTCAATCTAACTATAGAACCCCTCCTGGACTCATCGGTGGGTAGATCAGCGATCTCCCATTTGGCGCTGAGATCCCTGAAGAAGAAATTACATAGCATGCAGCTGGTGGATGCGTGGTGGGTCAGGAACCCCGGGGTGCGAGATTACTCCTTCTACTCCAAAGCTCATGGGACGTACTCCAGACTGGACTACATCTGGGTGTCACACAGCTTATTGGGCTCGGCCTCCGGAGACGGGATATACCCGACCTCCTTTTCGGATCATGCCCCAGTGTTCCTCGACCTCATGGACAGACCCCCCCCCCCCCCTCAATGTGGAGACTGAACGAGTCTCTCCTTCAGGATGCAATGGTGACACAGGCCGTGAGGGAGGGACTAGAGTCCTACTTTAGAGCCAATGACAATGGGGAGGTCTCACTGTTAACACTATGGGAGGCACATAAGAGTGTGATCAGGGGCCTCCTAATTAGTCATGGAGCGAGGCTCAAGAGGGAAAGGCTAGCCCAAATAGCAAAGCTCGCTGATAAGGTCCAGGGTCTGGAACTGTCCCATAAGCAAAATGAGGCGGTGAAAGTACTTGGGGAACTGACCCAAGCAAGAGAGGCCCTCAACGTCCTACTGCGACAGAAAGCTAAACATGTAATCAGGAGGTGTAAGTGCACTTATTACGAATATGGTAACAAGAACAGCGCACTATTGGCTAGGGCACTCAGACAACAACAGTCCCAGAACTTCATCTCCGAGATATTGGACAGCTCCCAACAAACTCTACACACCACTGAAGGGATTGCAGACACATTTAGAGCATATTACACGGGTCTATACAACCTTGGTGGGGGGGGCAGCGGCGCGGGCACGTTCAGCCAAAATAGAGGAATACATAAAGAGATCTGGCATGCCATCGGTCACAGACGAGGTTTCGGCTTCTCTAGAGAGCCCGATCGGGATGGAGGAACTGATAGGGGCGCTTAAACAGACCCCGTCGGGAAAGGCCCCGGGGCCCGATGGCTACTCGGTGAAATATTACAAAACCTTTATCTCTATACTAGGCCCACACATGGTTAGGGCATGGAACTCAATTATAGACCCGGGGGCGCCGGGCACCTTCTCGAGCAGAGACCTCGAGGCGCACATATCTGTCCTGCATAAGCCGGGGAAGGACCCCCTGTCTTGTAAGAGCTACCGTCCTATCTCTCTTCTCAACGCGGACCTGAAGCTATACGCTAAGATCCTTGCCAATAGATTGGCGCCGGTGGTCGCCCACGTGGTCCATCTAGACCAAACGGGTTTCGTGTTGGGAAGGGAGGCCAGGGACAATGTGGTCCGGGCACAATCTACACCGCTCAGAAATCTGACATACCAATGATGCTCTTATCCACAGATGCAGAGAAGGCCTTCGATAGGGTAAGTTGGCCCTTCATGAGTGGGACCCTTAAGCACGTAGGTCTGGGGGACAATATGAGAAAACTCATTGAAGCCCTATATACGATACCCTGTGCCAGGGTTAAAGTAAACGGCCACCTCTCAGCCCCACTGTCGATCCGAAACGGAACACGCCAGGGCTGCCCCTTGTCACCCCTATTGTTTGCCCTGACCCTGGAGCCATTTCTATGTAAAATTAGGGAGAATGTAGACATAGGGGGGCTAAGTTTCAGAGGTGATACCCATAAGGTTGCCGCATACGCGGATGACCTTTTGTTCTTTATCACAAACCCCACGATCACCGTACCCGTGTTGATGAAGGAGTTTGAAGTCTTCGGTAGACTGTCCTTTTTTAAGATTAACTTTGAGAAATCCGAAGCGCTAAACATTTCACTCTCGGGTGACGTGGTCGGGACTATTCAACAGGCCTTCTCCTTCAAATGGGCTAAGAGTTCGATAACATACCTCGGCACGCAGCTGCCAAACCGGTTGTCGAACATACTGGCGTTGAATTTCCTGCCCCTATCCCAGAGAATAAAAGCTGACCTTGAGAGATGGGACTCCCCTACCTTCTCCTGGATGGGCAGGGTGAATATAATCAAGATGTCGATCCTGCCAAAACTTCTGTTCCTGTTTCAAGCTCTCCCCATCAACATCCCTACCCGCTTCTTCAGGGAACTGGAGAAAACTTTAATGGGATTTATCTGGCAGGGGAGGAGGGCAAGGCTCAGGCGACAGGTATTGTGCAAGCCTAAGCATCTAGGAGGCATGGCAGTACCGGATGTCCAATTGTATTGGGTGGCTTCCCACTTGCAGAGAATATGTGAATGGCACACATGTAAGGGGACAAAGAGGTGGGTCCAGCTGGAGCACACGCTGGCCTCAGCCTCACTAGATATCTCTGCCTGGAATAGAGAGACCTATGTGCCAGAGTTGAGATCCCATCCAACAGTAGCAGCCACCTTGAGAGTCTGGTGGGGCTTCAGGGAGCGAGCGGGTATTTCCCCCTGGCCTTCCCCCATGTTTGCATTATTAGATAACCCACAACTCCTGCCAACCTGTACTAGGACGGAACTTAGGGAGTGGGGAAAAGTGTACCAGCTAAGAGGGAGCGATCTGATGTCGGAGAAGGGATGGGTCCCCCTGGGAGAGCTTAGAACTAAGCTTAGGAATGGGAACTTGGACCCCTGGACTCTCCTACGACTTCAATCTGTACTATCTAGATCGGGCTTCCGAAGGGAGAGCATCAGGAACCACTCAGAATTTGAAAAACTTTGCCTGGCTGGGCAGCCGCGCCCCCACCTGATCTCCTACTTGTACTCACTCCTCATCAGCGAGCAAGTGGCCCCACCTACATTCTGGGGAGAATGGGAGTCAGACTTGGGTAGAGCAATAGATGAAAAGGAGAGAACCAAAATTGCGATCTTGACACACAAGTCCTCCGTGGCCACGAGAACCCAGGAGGTCAATTATAAATTGTTGACACGTTGGTATTATACCCCCGAGAGATTAGGCAAGATGTTTGGCACGGCAGACGCAAGCTGCTGGAGATGCGGGGAGGGACGAGGGACCCTGTTTCATTTATTCTGGAAATGACCCAGAATCCAGGAGTACTGGGGAGCAGTCCTGCGGATAGTGGCGCAGCTTACAGGGACACAATTACAGGATGATCCAGCCCAGATCCTTCTCCATTCCACGAAGGCCCCAGCGGGGAAGTATAAAAAAACTTTACTGGTTCACCTGCTGAATGCCGCCAAGCAGACAATCCCTAGATTCTGGAAGCAGAAGAAAGCCCCCGGGGTGAGCGATTGGGTGAAGGAGGTCATGCACGTTAGGGAAATGGAGGACCTAACACTGGCCCTTCATGATAGGGATGAGCAATATAGAAATACTTGGCTCCCCTGGCTGATTTACGAGGAATCAGGGGATTTCAGGACCCTGTTTGAGTAGTGGGCCCTGGACCGCGGCCGCGACGCTGCCTCACCTTGATCTGACCCACCTAGCCGGGGCATGCCTATCCCCATCCCGAGGGTTGCCAGCCCCGGGCGGCGATGGACGCCCGGCCTCGAACCGTGTCCCACACACCATATTCCATACTCCCCCCCCTTTTTCCCCACCCTCCCCCGTTCTTCCAACACTCCGCTCATCCCCTCCCTCACCCAAGTTCCTTATGTGTCACTTCACCCCTTCCTAGGGTGGACATATGACTCTACATGGCATGGATGAAGAACCACTCCTTTATCGAGGGCTACACGGTAAAAGCACACCTGTTTGGGGGAGGGGACGCTCCAAAGGCCTGGACGGGTGGGATCCAGGCGGCCTTTTTTCGAGTAGAGCACCGGTTCTGAGATAGGGAGGTCCTCTTCCCTCTCCTCACAAACTGGCAACAGCTGAGAATCTTCCGTGATGAACCATGTTATGCTGACAGATGTTGTTGTTCAGATGCAAAATGATGATTGCGCTTTGACATGGAGCCCCATATGTCCTCCCCTACCTCTAGTGTATTGTACTGCTTGCACCCAATGTTTGTTTGTTTAATTCTGCAAAACCTTTAAATAAAGAATATTAAAAAAAAAAAGAAGAAGCAGCATATTTTCAAAACCTAACCTAAATATGAACTAAACCTCCCAAATGATTGGTAAAGAGCTGTGTGTAAGTGCTGTGTTATTGCATTCACATGGTGCATTTTATTGCGTTTTAGTGCAAATATGTTGGTAGGGCTACACCTACCCCACTGCATAAAAACCCACTAGTGAGCTGTAATACATGCCTCACTGGCAGACCAAAACCCTAGATAATAAAAATCCTTGGTTTTGGTCCACATTAATAGGTTGAGTCATATTTACCAAAACAGTACAAGTTTATAGCCAATATAAACTGCACAGCAGAGTTAAAGTAGCACTGTTGTGTTGTAATAATAAGAACTCACATAAATATGCCAGCAAAAGCTTTACTCTTACTTTTTAGTGGAAGAAAGATGAATCTGCAGTGATAGATTTTTAATGTTCTATTTTTCTTGGGTGTGCGGGGATGCTTTTACTTATCTTGCAATGCTTTGGGTAGATATTTTACGTGGTTTTTAAAGAGTTTTCAAAACACACAGATGTAAACTAACCCATTATATAATTGTAAATAATTATTTGGTGCAGTGCTAATATTGGATTTAGTTTTCTGTATTATCTAAATCTGAGGTCAGTTTTATCTTATACACATATAGGAAAGGGCAGCTATCTAAAAACAGAGAAAAAAGAAATACAATTGATGATTCAAATAAGCCAATAATATATAACAAATGTACTCGATATTTATTTTCAAACATGCCAAGATCAGAAAACATTCTCTTAGCAGCCTCCCAAATATTGTAGAAAACATGTCATAAAAGGGTTTCTGTTTGAAGAAAAAAATGGAATCTGAAATAAATAGCTAGGAGCCATACTGTTCAATTACCTTTAAAATTCTCATAGCATCAGCAGGAGCTTGCAATTTCCCCAGGGTCATAGAAAGAAATCCTCCATGGAGGGGCAGATTGGGTTGTAGTTGACGGAATGGTCATTCTCAAATTAAACATGTAACAAACATGAAGGGTGAGCCCTTTATATTCAAATATGTCATTACTCACAAGGTCTTCCATCAGCTTTATTCATAACTTTACCAGCAATCAATACTCCTATGATGGACAGGCAATGATGCACTGCGCATTAATTCAGCCCAATCACTTCACTGATTTCATTTGTACGTCCAAGGGGTTGATACAATTTCCCCCATGGGAAATAACCACAATAGTCAAGTGGCAAATAGATTAAAGAAAACCTGTCGCGAGAGAAACATGATGACTGACAATGAGCTTGCTTATCAATGAAAAGTAGAGTGGCTTGGCCTCTGGTGTAAGGAAAATAGACTTGTCTTAAACACACTTTCTGTATTATTGAGGAGAAAAAAAGTCCCTATCTTCATATTTGAGGATGCGACTGACAAATTTACTTGGAATTACTATCTCCAGGAGCCTTAGATGGGCTGGATACAGTGGAATGGATACAGTGAGGTCTCGAGAGTTGTCTCTGTTCTTACAAAAGTTCTGGTTCTCTTCTACCTTCTTTCATGATCCATGAACTTCTAAAGAACAAAAAGACAAACTAAGGGAAAAAGACACGACAGTCATTCTCTTTTTTATATACTATACAGAGTTCTTAGAGCCAGGGTTACTAGAATCAAGGACCGCTACTTCATCAATTTTTAAAACACTTGCAGTTCAATTTACCAAATGTGGCACATTGAACCTTTTTACTCTGAAATGCACAAATCCCAAAGCTATTAACCGAATAAAAAACACATATAACGTGCTGTGCTGTCATCTATACATACAAAGCCTCTTAGGCTGAGTTCACTTTTGTTCATATGGAACTTCCATGTACGGAAGGGTCCATTGAAGTCGATAAAAGTGCTCTGTACTAAGGCCATGCAACACTGTTGATTCTTACCAGTGATCAAGGGGATGGTAATTGGGGAGTCTTGTGCCCTTAACATCATTCCAACACAGTTTGGCTCAAACAGAGTTTGTTAGAGCTGGGGGAAAAGTATTTGATACACTGATTATTTTGTAAGTCTTCCCACCTACAAAGAATGGAGAGGTCTGCAATTTTTATCGTAGGTACAGTTCAAACGTGAGACACAAAATATCTAAAATTCCAGAAAATCACATTGCATCTTTTTTAAATAATGTTTTTTGCATCTTATTGCATGAAAGTGAATTATTATTATTCCTGAAGAGAATGGAGAGGTTTGTGCGATGGTTCCTTTGATGAGGGGGCTGTGTTGCTGAGTCGACTCCGGGCCTCCGATCCCCCCGGGCTCCTTTGGCTGCTGGGGAGTGCCCAGAATAAGGCACCCCCCTGCTTCAGCTGCTGGCAATTCCTGTTTAAAAAAATGACTAGCCCCGTTCCTTTGGGGGGTGTCATCCTGGCTTCCGGCAGTTCTGCTCTCAGATGCCCGGTGATAGCTGGGCAAAGGAGATGGGCAGGAGATCCTCTGCCTCCCCCCTCCTCTGGCCAGCGATCACCGCATCTGTCATCAGATCAGCGAGGGACACAGGAGCCGGCAATCGGGGGTGAGTAAAGTAAACTTTTTTTTTAATATTTGACGTTTTTGTGTGGTGTGTTTTTTTTCACTGTTAACCCTTTGTGAACTGGTAAGTGGTCCATGAGACCCCATACCAGTTCACAAAGCTCGGGCGCTGGCAAGTCGCCTGCGGCTAGCGCATGACTTGCCATTAACCCCCAGCTCCCCATTACCTGCCTCCCCACAGCCTGGGGGGGGGGCACAAGAGCCCGTGACCATAAGCTATGGCAGCCTTTAGCCTGCAGGGCCAAGGGCCACCAAAGCTGGCCTCTGCGCCCTGTTCTACAAGCCCCCATAGCTGGTCCCGGGCTGGTTATGCTGGGTAGGGGGGACCTCATGCCATTTTTTTGTACTTTTAAGGGTTTTTAAACCTTAAAATTCCAAAAATTGGGCTCCCTATGACCCTATGTCATTTTTTTGGATTAACCCCATGTTACCTGTCTCCCAGAAGGTATAAAAGGCTTCCAGCAGCAGCAGGAGAGCAGAAGCAAAAGTGATCAGCATGGCACACAGTGCTCCGGGATGGATGGGAGGTAAGTATTAAAAAAAAAAAAAAAAATATATATATATATATATATATATATATATATATATATATTACATTTAACCCTTTGGGTTAACTGGTAAGAGATCTATGACACCTCTCTCTATACCAGTTCACAAGGCTCTGGGTCTGGCAAGTCACCTGCGGCTAGCTGGTGACTTGCCATTAACCTTGAGCCCCCATTATCTGCCTCCCCAAAGGCCAGGGGGGGGGGGGGCAGAAGAGCCTGGGATAATTAGGCTTCGGGGATTGTAGCCTGCAGGGTCAGGGGCCTCCATATCTGGCCCCTGCATCCTGTTCTGCAAGCCCCAATTGCTGGTTCCTGGGCTGGTTATGCTGGGTAGGGAGGACCTCACATAATTTTTTTTAGATTTTTAAAATTCCCCCAAAAATGGGGTCCCCCCTTTTTTTTAATTAACCCTTTATAGTGTGGATAGTAGTTGTATTTTTTTGTAAAATGTTATAAAGTGCTCTTTTCAGTTTGGGCGGTCTCCTAGACAGGAACTGGGGGCTACCGATACATATGTGGTTCCGTTGTAATTGGGAGAACGATGGATTTCACATGTAATATGGTTTTCTTTAATAAAATAAATGTTTTATTTAAAATAAATGAGACAATTGAAAATAAAAATAATAATTTTGTAAAATATTACAAATATCTAAAAAAACTGTAGAAAAATTACAAACAAGACATTTCATGTTAAAGCCTAAACTCTGCCGCAAAAAAATATATATATAATTAACTTCCTGCAAAAATCACTGTTAAACATAGCGCAAAATGGTGAAAAATGTCCTGTCAGCAGAGGATGACAAAATCTCAAGTGGGATGGCAATTAAAAGGGGTAAAGGTAGCTATGCATGTTATAGCTCTCTTCGGGGGACCTTGCACTTTCATATTTAGCTTGTTTTTTCTTGTTTGCATATTGATACTTTAGGAAAAGGTGTTTTTTATTCTGCTTTTTTATACATTTTTTAGGGCAACCCTGTGCAACCTAATTCTTTGGGGGATTACTTCCAGAAAGATGAGCCCACTACAACAAGCTACACTTGGCACACTTAGAAAGCTTACTGTGTGTACTTTCTGGGAATGTATGGTTTGTGGGGGGTATTCCAAAGTCAAGGATTGTTTTGGTAGAAAAAGTGGAAGGTGCACACTGTCTGCAGAGCTGAAATTTTCAAGTAAAATTACCGTTATGCGCGTGCTTTACTTTGGGGTGTTTGGCAACTCTTCCCTTGAAAGTAACTATGCATGTTGGGTATTGTTCTGTTTGGGGGATGTTGTTTTTTTAGATTTGTCTTGTTTGCATATAGTTCTTTTAGGAAAATGTGGTTTTGATTCTGCTTTGTTATTTTTTCTTTAGGGAAACCCTGTGCAACCAAAGAATTAAATGAGGGATTGCTTTCAGAAAACTGCACCCATGTCAACAAGCCTGGTACACCTAGAAAGCTTGAGGTGTGTACTTCCAGAGAATATATAGTTTGTGGGTATTTAAAATGTAAAGGGTTGTTTTTCTTAAAAAAAAACTGCAAGGCGCGCATAGTGCATAGCACAGTTGCATTTTATCCTGAAAATCTTCTAAAATGCTGTTTCAGTTTGGGGGAGTCTCTTGGGCAGGAAAGGGTGTCTACCTATACATATGTAACCGATGTAACTGTGAGGAATTGTGATTTTACACCCAGTAAGATTTAATTAACTTACATTTTTTATTACAAAAAACACTACAAATTGAAAAAAATAGTTTTTTACATTTCTTTGCACAAATTTCACCCAAAAATATTGAGAATACACCTAAAAATGACAAACAAGACAATTCTTGTTAAAGCCCAAACTTAAAACAATAAATAATCTTCAGAGGGGATCTCTTCAAAAATCACAGTTGAACATGTGTAGCGAAAATGGTCTAGCAACAAAAGGGTGACAAAATCTCCAGGTAGGCTGGCAGCGAAAGGGTTAAAGTGGAATAAAACCTAGGATGGTGAGCCCTGGAATCTAAAAGATTCCAGGCGGCTTTGCTGCCCTTCCCCAGGGGCAACCCAGATTGGCATGCCCTGCTGTGTGAAACCCCCCCTGGGATGCCAAAAACTCATCTGGTTCCTGATACTTCCAGCAATGTCAACATCCGGCGGTTGCATCCCCGCATCTTGGGGCTGTGGGTGCACTGCAGGAGATGCGGCCACTCTGGCTCCTTTTGCTGAAGCCCTGTATGTAAATAGAGCCGTTTGCTGCACATTACATACGCACTGCAAACGGCTCTGATTGAAAGAGAGTCTGCACATGAGCTGTAAGACTTAGGAAAGCTGAGCTTGTACAAGTGTTCTGGGGGGTTTCCCATAGTGCAACACCCCAAATTGGGATTTCCCCGAGGCATGGAACAAAACCCGAGATGGTCAAAATCCAGAGTCTTGTTCCACATTAACAATCATACAGTGTAATTTTCTGATTTTTTTTTTTTTTACATTCTGTCTCTCACAGTTAACGTGTATCTGATAAAAATTACAGACCTCTCCATTCTCTGTAGGTGGGAAAACTACCCTAAATCGACAATGTACCAAATATTTATTCACCCCACTGTACATATTCTATTATATTTAACAATACATTTTCTTTTACAATAATTTTTATTGTTTATAGAAAAGCAGTAGTAGACAACACAAGGTTTAGGTAAAGACATTCTGTGGACTTCGTCAGTAACAGCATGTACATGTAAAATGACAAAACCAGCATGCATAGAAAGTTCATTTTACATAGTCCAAGGAGAAGAAGAGTGCAAAATATAAAATTTCAATTAAGCATAATGTTACATGTATACTGTGGTTATTATAAGAAACAGTTATTATCATTTTGTCAATGACGAGGCATAGCCTCTACCTATATATATGCAGTTACATGAAAACCGAACAGTGAGAACAAAGAGAGGGGGTGAGGGTAAGGAGAACCCACTGACTCAGAACAGAGAAAAAAAAGGAGAGATCGAGGGGTGTTGTATTAAGAAGAAGAGGGGAAGGGTAAAAGGGAATGGAGAGGGGGGGGGGGGGAGGACCCAACCAACAGCTCCCATCCATATCATGGTTCCTAGACGTCTCCAACTTTTCCACTCACTCCAATATAGTTTATCCATGGGGACCATATTTCACTAAAGCGATCATAGTCATCATGGGCTATTGCCGTCAGTTTTTCCATTATCATAATATCAGAAATTTTAGTAATCACCATCTGCCAGGGTAGATGCCCACTTCTCCAATTCCTAGCTATTATCAGTCTTGTTGCTGAGAAGATATGTAAAGCCAATTTCCATTGGGTGAATTTAAAATTATTTGTCTTATAAGAGAGGAGGGCTTCCCATGTGCTAGGGAAAAAAGTGCCTGTAAAGAGCGTAGATAGGAGGTTATATACACTGCTCCACATCTTACAGGCATGAGGACAGCTCCACCATATGTGGTGCATAGTTCCTTCCTCCTGACATCCCCTAAAGCACATGGGGGAGGTATTTGCATCAAACTTGTGTATTCTGGCAGGGGTGAGGTACCATCTAAACAGGACTTTAAAAGAGTTCTCCTGAATGAGAGTGTTGTATGAGACTTTCCCTGCTGATTTCCATATGTTTGACCAGGTTTGCTCGTCTCCTATTTTCCCTAAATCTTCCTCCCATTTAGTCATATATAAGTGAGAGTTTGTCCCTTCAGGTTTGACCAGGGATGCGTAGAGTTTTGAAATTGCTCCTCTCGCCAGTGGGTCATATAGGCATCTCTGTTCAAAGTCCGAAGGTTTACTATAGTGATCCAGGTCTCGAATCAGTGATTTGACGAAGTGGTCCAGTTGTAATGCCCTAAATTTTTCAGCGGGGGGTGCTACGATTCTATTGATCAGTGAGAATGGGGATTCCCCTTTCCAACCTGTGAGCAGGTCTTGTATCGTGTGATATCCCTGTTCCTCCCACCACTTGAATCTCTGTCTTGACTCCAATCCCGGGGGAAATAACTGGTTTCCCAGGATAGGAGCTGCCGGCACATGTGGCGAGCACCACCCCCTGAGTTTCGCATTCCTGTCTCAGATATCCAGCGCTGGGCCTATGCCCTGTGCCAGGGTCCCTGGTCTAAGTTTCTTTGGTGTCCAGATAATTGATGACACAGAAACTGGAGACAAGCTCTTAGACATCATCTGCACCCAACCAGGTATATTTTTTGTAGCATGCAAAGGGAGCAGTGCTGCCAGCTGCGCCGCCATGTAATACTTATATAGGTTTGGGACGCCTAAGCCTCCTTTCTACAGTATAGCGTTCCCCTAGCGATCCGTGGTCTAATCGTCCCCCAGATGTATTTGTTAAGCTTTTGTTGTAATGGCTGGAGGGCACTTTTGGTTACACTTATAGGGAGGACTCTAAAAAAATATAACAACTTAGGCAGAATAGTCATCTTAGTCGCTGCCAGGCGCCCCAGCCATGAAAGATTTACTTGACGCCAAGTCGACAGAAGGGTACTCAATTGGTTAAATAGGCCTGGGTAGTTTGCTTTATATAATGCTGCAAAGGATGTGGTTAATGTGACTCCCAGGTATGGAAGCTTCGTGACCCAAAGCCAGGGAAAGTTGCCCTTTAATAAAGTATTGGTCTGCTGTGTTAAAGAGTCCCATGGCCAGTGACTTCCCAGCATTAATTCTAAGGCCTGACATATTGCCAAAAACCTCCAACTCCGAGGTTAGATTAGGTGCCGTTATATGAGGAGAAGAGATAGTGAGCAACATGTCATCTGCAAACATAGATAATTTGTGTTCCTCCTTCCCATAGGGAATTCCCCTTATTGCCTGATTATGCCTAATGTTGGATGCTAGCGGCTCTAGGGCTAGTATGAACAATATTGGGGACAGAGGACACCCCTGACGTGTGCCTCTATTGATGGAAAAGGAGGCTGATTCAAAACCAGAATATTTCACTTTAGCTGTTGGTGTATGGTACATAGCGCTAACCCAGGACTTGAGGCCCTGTCCAAAGCCCCATCTATCCAGAGCTTGCATCAGGTAGTCCCAGGAGAGGCAATCAAAAGCTTTTTCCATGTCCAGGGATAACAACATAGCATCTGGTTGTGTGGACCTAGCCACTTCTATAAGCTGTGTTATACGTCTTACCCCGTCTGAAGACTGCCTCCCTGGGACAAACCCTACCTGATCAGAGTGTATTAGGGAGCTAAGAGATGTGTTGATTCTGGCAGCAATAATTTTCCCCAAGATTTTTAGATCTAGATTTAACTGGGAGATAGGGCGGTAATTCTGCCAAGCTAGGGGGTCTTTCCCTGGCTTTGGGATCATAACAATGGCAGCAGACAGGGACTCCGGGTCAAAGTGGTTACCCACCTTAATGCTATTATACATTGTTGTGAGGTGCGGGGCAATCACATCTGTTAGTTTTTTATAAAAAGTTGCTGTATAGCCATCAGGTCCGGGCCTCTTATTAGGTTTGAGAGAAGCTATTGCCTGTTTCACCTCCTGTACCGTTATATCTGCGTCTACATATTCAGCCCAGTCAGAGTCTAGCTGGGGTAGAATAGTATTATCGAGGTATTTCTTCACAGCCCCTTTATCTGATCCCTTGTGCGTCTCATACAGTTTTGCTAGGCCTTGTCTGAATTCTTCTAGGATTTTGCAGGGGTTGCTAGTGACCTGCCCGCCTCTTACCCTTAATTTAATGGATGGGTGGGGTTTCGCCTGACACCGTAGCTGTGATGCCAGAAGAGTATTAGGTTTATTTGCCAAGGTATAATACCTTTGGGCTGACCATTTATATCTACGCTCAGCCTCCTGCATCTGGAGCGAGTTAAGCTCCACTTTGGCCTTCTCTAGTCTCTGCCTATTAACTACACCGCCCTTGGTTTTGAATGCCTGGGATGCTGCTAGATACTCCCTTTCTAATGTGCTCATAAGCTGAGCTTTTTCCCTTTTGGCCCTGGCCGCTCTGGAGATAAAGTGCCCCCGCATCACAGCTTTGAATGCTCCCCAGAGAACCGACGGTGATTGTACTGAATTAACATTTGTACGAAAAAAGAGCTCCGCTTCCTTCACAGTCTCCAGCACCTTCTCCTTGGAAGCCAGGTGAGTATCATTAAGCACCCAGGCAGAGGGGCCAGGATTAATTTCCAGTGACCTACAGGTGACACTGATTAGGTCATGGTCTGACCATGGCACTTGGTGGATATGGGCACGAGAGATATTGGGAAGGAAGTTTTTGTGAGTAAAAAAATGATCAATCCTAGTATGTAGGTTATGGGGGGCTGAGTAATGTGTGTAGTCTCTCTGAAATGGATGCATATCTCTCCAGACATCTACCAGTCCAGAAATTATAGATTGGAACTGGTGAGCATCTTTTCTGTGCTGTGCTGTTGGCGGGACAGATCTATCCAGCACTGGATCTAGTGTGAGATTTGAGTCACCTCCTGCAAGTACTGTCCCTTTCTTATGCTTGTCTAGGAGGTTGCACAGTTTATTTAAGAAATCAGTCTGGCCTGAGTTTGGCGCATAATAATTTAAGAGTGTGATTTCTGTGTCTTGTATTGTACCCTGGAGCAACAGGAACCTGCCTGCAGGATCTGAAATTTGCTTGGCGCATTTAAATTGTGTTCGAGAGTGAAAAGCAATAAATACTCCCCTCTGCTTTGTTTTGGCCCTAGCGTGGTAAACCAGTGGATACTTAGGATTCAGGCATAGACTATGTCTGCGTGTGTGGAGCTAAAGTATCTAAAAACCCTGGATCTTTTATTCGGGGAGTTTAATCCCTGCACATTAACCGAAACAACTTTAAGCACCATTGACTAGACATATCATGCTATATGGTACATACCTCCTGGGTGTTAGTATGGCTGGGTGCCGCCCCCCCCCCGGGAAGGCTATAGGAAGGGGAAGATGGTTGGGGTTGGGGGCTGGTAGAGGCTGAGGAAGGTCTAGTAGGGCTAAGAAGTAAGGCAAAAGTTTGGGTGAGAGAAAAAACATACGGGTCACAGAAATTTGAACATAAAGCAAAGCAATGTACTGTAGAATTAACACATAACTCCATCATTGTGACTCTTGTCACTAGTGTCACCTCACCAGCGGGTGATTCCCGCTGGAGAGGGGTCAGACCGCTTGCGTAGCTCTCGGGAGCCAAAAATGAACTCACAGCCCTCTGCATTAAGTCATAGAAAATGAAGGCATTTTAGCTGCGCCCCACATTGTGGATCGCCTGACGTCCTCAGGTCAACTATCATTATCAAAATTCCCCATATAATGAGGCGAGGTGGTAACTAACATAACTTGACAACTATTCCCGTCAAATCACCAAGTCCAAAATGGGACTAGGTGATCGAGGGGGGGTCATAACAAGTGGCCAGGTGCACCAAGAGCTTCCCCTGACACCTGTTATGCATGCATAGTGTAAGGAAAGATGACTAGTTGTCACATAGCAAATAATCAGTATCAGAATTCCCCATATAGTGGGTGGGGCAGTAACCAACATAACTTAACAACTGTTCCCGTCAGATCATCAAGCCCAAAACGGGATTGGGTAATCGAGGGGAGTCATAACAAGTGACCAGGTACACCAAAAGCTTCCCTAGACACCTGTTAGGCATGCATAGTTTAAGGCAAGATAAATAGTTGCCACATAGCATAATGTAAACCTGAGAGTGCAGAAGGGGTTCTTCTACAAAAACTTGGGGGACCAATCGACGGGCAGTCCAATGGACCGAAATCTTACCTCCTCACGAGGCATGTAATATGAAAAGAGAGAAAAAGGGTATATAAACGGCCTCAGCGTCCTTTACCCATCACCTGATCTCTGGAACGACTGGGAGGAGAGTCTCTTTAAGACTTGCTTCCTATGTTTCCACTGTGATCTGCGTATGTTGTCAGTTGGGGCTCGTTCCTCATGGCCGTCCTTGTTAGAGTCATGCTGGATGGGCGATCTGTTGCCCGTGTCACTGGTGAGGCCTGGGAGAGTTAAGTCCAACTGCTTGAAGTGATCCCGGGGCTCTCTTAGAGTGGAGGCCTGAACCTGCTTGCCGTTATAGGAAAACACAACTCTAAAGGGAAAGCCCCATCGATATTTAATATTTGACCTTTGTAGAACTTCTAAGTAGGGCCGAAATGCTCACCGCTTCATTATCGTGGATTGCGACAAGTCAGCATAGATTTGGAAGCTGTTACCTTGGAAAGACAGGGAGGATTTTCCTCTGGCCGCTTTAAGAACAGCTTCTTTCGTTTGGAAATATAAAAACTTCACGATTATATCTCTCGGGGGACCCTCCGACTTGCGGGTGATCAGGGCGCGGGGGGCTCTTTCCAATTCTAGCATCTCGGGCGGGATGTCCGGGACAAGCTCCTGGATGAGCGCAGTAATGGAGCCTCTGGCGTCTTCCATGGACTCCGGTAGGCCTCGGAAGCGTAAGTTCTTTCTGCGGCACCTGTTTTCAAGATCTTCGTGCTGTGATTGTAAAGTGTGAACTAGATCATGTAGCTGTTCGATCTCTTGCTCATGCCCCTCCATAATAAGCGTGGCATCGCCAATATGGTTTTCAAGTTGCGACGTGCGGTTGCCTAGGTCTTTTAGGCCTCCGAGTAGCTCCGCGGTTGTTTTAGTAGAAACGGTGGTCATTTCTTCTCTGATCATTTCCCGGATCTGTTGAAGGGTGGCTCGGTCCAGTGTGGTGGGGGGGCCGGAGCCCACTATTTCAGATGGGAACTGGGTCCAGCTGTCTGAGGAGTCTCGGGAGTCCTCCCGCTCACTTTCACGTGCCACCGGCTCACCCTCCATGCCGGTCGCCATTTTGGAATGCTGACCGCCAGAATCTTTTGCCATTTTCTTCTTCGGATTACCCATGTTGTAGTCCGCCAGGGTATCCACCGGGTGCTTGAGGTCCACAGCTATCTGAAACAGGTGTTTGCCCGTCGATTGGTCCCGTCAGGTAGGCAGGCGGCTCCCGAGAGTGCGGAGCGTGATTAAGGTGCGACCATCTCACCACGCCGCGCGCATGCGCCCCCCAACAGTACATTTTCTATTTAGAAATCAATAAAATATTTATACTGATTACTATGTAGGTAAAAAGGTGTCATATTAAACATGTTACAGATTGCTGCAGTTATTTAAAGGACTATTTGTACTTAGCTTGTATTTCTGCAGTATGCTAGAGGTTAAGCTGGATGTTGCTTGTATTTGCATTTAACAAATTAAATACTATCAATAGAAAGACTTTGAAATGTGGTTCCCTTATTTAGGCAGGCAAGACACGGATCACCGATGGCAAGGTTAGACAGGGACACACCACGTCCATCACGAATCTTACTCTATATGAAATTTCCTCTATGTATTATACATATGGAGGTGGGATATTAAACACTCTAAAAAATCATCCTCCTTAGCATTCCTTAGTCCTGACACTTTATGATTTATCTTTGGATGACAGCAGGACAATTATCCAGTCCCTGCTGGCTTCATTATATCAAATGCCACTTCCTTTACCTAGCTAACATTTATTCTTCCTGACTTTAGCACTCATTTTTATCTGACTGCAATTTGAGATCGGAAGCTGTATTACAGAGATCTATAACCACCCAGAACAAGAGAATTTGTTCAAATATGCTTGATATGTGTGCATAACCTATAGCTTCTTTTTTAAATGAGAACATAAAAAAATACTTTTCACTGTCCCTATTTCTGCTAGAAGCAAAAAGTCTGGCATCTCATCAATTTACAACCAGCTCACAGGAAATCAATTCACAAGCCTCTACGACTACTATAAAAAAAAGTGTTGTTAGCTTGAAGATGAAACTTATTTTTTTGTAAAAAGTGCTCAATTCAGATACTTTTGGAAATGTTGGTAAAAGACACTCATGGTTGTACCAGCATTGTTATATATTAGGGTCAATTCAGCAGGTGTCAATTTCCGAAGGCCCGTGTGTATTCATGGTTGCATGCGGAAACTTGGTCTTTGGCGCATGATTCAGTGACACATGCAACACAATTTCGCATGTGCGTGAAGCAATCACCAAAGCAATGAGTAAATTATATCCTTTTTACAACTTGCACGACAGTTTATTTAATCACTGTATACAGTGAAAATAACAGGCAGCATTTCATTGCCTGGGCAACAGGCATACGGGATGATAACCCAGGACTCATAGGCCACCTAGCCAACCCTGGTCATGTCAGTATACCAGCCCTTATGCACTTTGGTATGGGTCCGATGCTCTTCCAGGGGCGCAGTGGGCATACTGATGGGCTCTTCCGCACACCTGGTGTCCCAAATGGGGGTGAGGGTAATTGGACTGTGTTTACCCACCAATGTTGGCAGGTGACATGGTGGCCTCTGGACCCCCTAGCAGTTCACCCCATGTAGTAAAAATAAAACACACATAAATACATTTAATATTCTAAATTTCATTACTTACCAATTCTTCTGCCCCCCCCCCCAAGCGACATCTTTCACAACCCATGCCAGGTCTCCAATTAAACATCAGGGCTCTTTGGTTTCCCTCCACTGTCTTCTTCTAGTAGGAGGCGAGCATTAAAATCTGACGCATTCGCCACCATATGTAGAACGAAGCAGCACAGGTCCTCCTTCCAACCCAGCCTCCTAGTTGGGGACTGATTTACAAGCCAGCGAAGTGAAGCTTTTTCACCTCAGGTTGGAGCCTATGAGGATTCAACTCCATGTGACTTCATAGGTTATTGTAAGGGGAGGTGTATGGATGGCGATTTTTTCCATTCCCCTCCCTTCTGTGACATGAAGTCACATGGGGGAGATTCCACAAAGGCTCTGCTCCCACCAGCAACTGTCACTACTCTCGGCTGGGAGCTGGGATGGAAGGAGGGGGACCTGTGCTCCCTTCCCTCCAGATGCCAGTGGAGCATCTATTAGAAGGCAGTGCCGGACAGAGGACGACGAAAGGTAGGTCAGTTAATTAAAATAAAAAAAATAATTTGAAATGTATACAATTTTTTTTAAACTTTCACTTTACTTTTGAACTGATAAAGGTTCCCAGTGACCCCTATACCAGTTCACCAATGGCCAGGGTGGTGTGGTTTAGCTCAGTGGCCCATAGCACCTACACTTTCCATTTCAACCATGGGCCAGGGTGGGTCCTGGTTCACACCATTAGGCACCATGAGCTCTGCATTAGAGAGATACTGACTTTTACCAAGCAGAGCTGAGTCAGTTAGTGACAGTTAATAGCTACACACATGTGTGGAACCCACAGCTCACCCAATAGGAGTCATGCTCCACTGATATGCTACTTCCTGCCACATTATAAAGAGCCTAATGACCTAATGGTTTAAATGATCTTTAAATTTAGAGGCATCCCAAAATATGGCACCCAAGGGAGGAGTGTTAAAAGGGATATAAAATAATTTTCAAAAATATCTTTTAAACTCAACTTGCAAAAAATATGTTTTTTCAAATTTTTTAGATAAACTATTTTTTTTCCAACAATGTGTGGAATGTTGACGCCTCAGACAGTGTCCTCACAGAAAACCCCTGATTCTCCTCATGCAGCAATTGCTATCAATAAAGGAGATTTACAACAGGATTTTGGAGGCACAAACACATTAAACATTTCTGTTAAGGAACTCTCAGCTGAAATTCGACTCATTAGAAAAAAAAATGGGATGCATTTTCCTCAGCTAACAAGGATAATGCAGAAACTGATAAGCTGCTAAAAACCTTCAAAAGACCAAATGGAGTATTTTGATAGCTGTGGAAGAATAAATAATCTTCCTACTAAATTTCTTTCTAACATTTTTTACCCAATTACTGCCAGGACCTCTTGGGGATTTTTTTGACTTGACACAGAGCCCTTAAACTAAAACTCATTCCTCAATCTAAACTAAGATTTGTGGTGACGTACCTACTGCTAGAATTCTTGCCATAGTTCACAATAAAAACTTTTGAGGCCTACACTTTTCGAATCTATGCTGGTTTAGTTCCTATAACTTTGCTGAAAAAAAGACACCTGACGAAAAATGGATGGGGTTTCCCATTCTGCCTAATGGTCCAGAAAGAAGGCATTACACATTCTCTTTAAGGCTACAGAGGCTATTCTGGCTTCACTGGGTCTTCCATCACCTCAGAAATAACTGACAACAATGGTCTCTTCCCAAACCTCTCCTTAAATACCAGAGCTGGAATGGTCTACTGTTTTGAATTATTGGCAGAAGGAAAGGCGTACGAAAATAGAGTTGCCAGTCAGACCATCTCTTAACTTTATCCTCACCTCAGGAGATTATTACAATTCCTTTCCTTAAGTTTGAATCCAAAATTCATGATGTTTGGGTAAATTAAAAATTATCAGCTTGAAAAAATTGATTAGTTATGTTATTATTTCAAGAAATGTTGGGGGTTCTAGGCAGGACTTTGCTGGTCTGGAGTTATTAAAGGCTCTAATTAATGCATGACAAGGCTTTCTTAATATGATGTTTTTTTATTATTATTTTTCCCTTTATTTTACATGGTGTATTCATTATTTCAGTTTCACTAATAGAGTTGATATCTTTAATTCCGATACATTTTTTGAAATGTCTGATTAAAGGAATATTCCTGGCCAAAGCAGCCAGCCTCTGGATTCTTCCACTGGGATGCCCTGCTGTGTGAAACCCCCGGTTGGCTGTAAAACTTTGCATTGCCAGTTGCTTTCACGGCAATGTAAACAGAAGTGGGAGTGTTCCCCAGTCTAAAGGGCACTAGTGTTGTGGCCGGTCCTGAATGCCAAGCTCTGATCTAAACAGTGCCGTATTGCCAATCATTAATATGCCCGGCATACTGTGCTGATTGGACGAGAACCCGCTCTGATCTAATCAGCGCTGTATTGCCAATCATTAATATGCTCGTCATACTGTGCTGATTGGATGAGAACCCGCTCTGATCTAATCAGCGCTGTATTGCCAATCGTTAATATGCTCGGCATACTGTGCTGATTGGATGAGAACCCGCTCTGATCTAATCAGCGCTGTATTGCCAATCATTAATATGCTCGGCATACTGTGCTGATTGGATGAGAACCCGCTCTGATCTAATCAGCGCTGTATTGCCAATCATTAATATGCTCGGCATACTGTGCTGATTGGATGAGAACCTGCTCTGATCTAATCAGCGCTGTATTGCCAATCATTAATATGCTCGGCATACTGTGCTGATTGGATGAGAACCCGCTCTGATCTAATCAGCGCTGTATTGCCAATCATTAATATGCTCGGCATACTGTGCTGATTGGATGAGAACCTGCTCTGATCTAATCAGCGCTGTATTGCCAATCATTAATATGCTCGGCATACTGTGCTGATTGGATGAGAACCCGCTCTGATCTAATCAACGCTGTATTGCCAATCATTAATATGCTCGGCATACTGTGCTGATTGGATGAGAACCCGCTCTGATCTAATCAGCGCTGTATTGCCAATCATTAATATGCTCGGCATACTGTGCTGACTGGATGAGACCCCGCTCTGATCTAATCAGCGCTGTATTGCCAATCATTAATATGCTCGGCATACTGTGCTGATTGGATGAGAACCCGCTCTGATCTAATCAGCGCTGCATTGCCAGTCATTAATATGCTCAGCATACTGTGCTGATTGGACGAGAACCCGCTCTGATCTAATCAGCGCTGTATTGCCAATCATTAATATGCTCGGCATACTGTGCTGATTGGATGAGAACCCGCTCTGATCTAATCAGCGCTGCATTGCCAGTCATTAATATGCTCGGCATACTGTGCTGATTGGACGAGAACCCGCTCTGATCTAATCAGCGCTGTATTGCCAATCATTAATATGCTCGGCATACTGTGCTGATTGGACAAAAACCTGCTCATGCGTCGTAGGACCGTGGAAGGGTAAGTTTGTATGGGCGATCTGAGGTATTTATTACATTTTTAGTTATTGAGGTTAGATAAAGGCATTGGTGTGAAAATTAACAAGAAAAAGTTATTTTTAACTATTTGTAAAACAATAGCCAGTGCCAACATCTAATTTTTGCATTTTTGACATGTTACACAAACTATTTCCATTTGTGCATTTCTTTTCTTACTCTTTCTTTACTTTTCTGTATTAATGTCATGTGAGCACAAATCTGATAAATATGGTGGAGGAACAACAATGATGGACCCCTTATATCAATGGGCTGCAATGTGGTTTTAGTCCCTGTAATCACACCCCTGTCTGCAGAACAGGAGAAATCACCAGTAACACTCTACCAGGGTGAGACTACAAAAAATATATTTTTTGGGAGGTAAGCCGCTTAGGCTTTTAATACATACCCAACCTTTACAGGGCCTTGAACTGACATCTGGGTCATGACCAACAGTCATATTGAATATTGGAATATTGGATGATTTTTTTGCCTCTTAAACTTTTTTAGGCACTATCCTAATGTTGTTCTCAGAAAAATGCAAATTTTGGGTTTCTACCTCTAAACAATTATCCAGCTGCACAATGAAAAATATAAAAAAATACAGATGTTTTTAAGGGTGATCTCTACAGCACAGCAGTGCAATGGAGAGATCTTTCACATATTGCAGTCAGCTGTGAGTTGTTTACATTTTAACAACAGTGGGTGTAGATTTTACACAATGTATAACAGCAGGGTGAGGTCAATATTAGATTGTAACAGCAGCAACGTGCAATGTAACTTAGCAGAGAGTTGCCTGGCTTGTTACATTGTACAGCACAGCAACAGCAAGCAGGTGTTTTGTTTTCTTAGCCTCTGTAAAACAAATATTTTTATGATAAAAACAAGTGTATCTAACTAGATTGAAGCTTGTCTTAAGACAAGGTGGGGGTCTAAATGTTGCCTGCCATGGGAAAAGCCATTCCAAAGACGGAAGGTTTTTTGTATAATGGTACAGTATGTACAAATAAATAATATCTAGGAAGGAACACTAAGGCCCTTATTTATCAAGGGCTAGCGCCAGGTAGTGTCTGACGAGCGCCAGGTACCGCCAGCTATCGGCGGCTACCGAATCAAGTACGCCCGGCGGCGGTCACAATGACGCATTTATCACGCTAAATGAGGCTAGCGCCGGTGACAGCGTCAGCTAGCGCGGGATTCATCATGTAGCCGATTGCAACGAACAGCGCCGCTGATAATCCCATCACAGCGACAGGTGTGACCTGGCGCTCCCTGGCGTGGTCCAATGCATTTCAATGGAGCAATCTTTAAATAATCATAATTAATTGCTATTACTGTTTTTTTTTTTTTTTTTATGTCAAAAATTCTGTGACCACTTCTGCAAAGTAAAAAAAAAAAAAAAAAAATTGTGCAGAATTGATATTACAGGTCTGATATTAA
The DNA here is from genome assembly GCA_027917425.1 of Gastrophryne carolinensis. Classification (NCBI taxonomy): domain Eukaryota; kingdom Metazoa; phylum Chordata; class Amphibia; order Anura; family Microhylidae; genus Gastrophryne; species Gastrophryne carolinensis. The sequence goes on from CM051234.1 coordinate 149,824,506, forward strand.
TGTATTCATATTACAAAATGTTTAGAAAAACTTGTATAATTTTTACATATAAAAAAAAGGTTGTTTGGGGGTTAAAAACTACTTTACACACATCGCCGCCAGACCTCTGGGGTTTAAACAAGGAATTCACAGCGTGAGAAATTTTTGAGCGTGATTTTTTAATGAATCTGCAGCAAGCCGTTCGCTCTGGCCATTCGCTGTCAGGCGCACCCATACAACGCGGAACCTGTGAAACAGCGACCCCTAACCCCGTATTCAACATTACCGCACACCGACTGAGTCACTGTCAACAAGCAAACCCCCGCCAAGCACAGCGAATACTAGCTGGCGCTGTGAAAATCACGCTACTGGCGCTCATCTGTCGCTACCTGGCGCTATTAATGAATCGGCCTCTAACAAGGAATTTAACATGGAATGTAAAGAAAATTAGATCAGGGAAAGCTTTGTATTAAAGGGGTTTGGGTCGTAGTGACAATGGTGAATGGTATTCTCTGTAGTATTGACAGCCAGTGGTTTAATCAACAGCAAGAAGAGGCTCCGGGAAAGCAAATAGGGAGCATAGATTGCATTGCTGAATCTTATTTCAGAAACGTGAAGTCTAAAGTTCTGTCTCTTGAAATGTATGGAAAAATACTTATCAAAGACTGAAGCTGCTAAACATAATGACATAAATTCACTTTTAATAAAATATATGCAATAGCACTAAAAACAGGAACACATAGTAACTAAGCGTATTAGCTTTCATTAGACTCCAGAAAATGAGGCTAATGCATGCTATCAATTTCAACAATGTTCATTGTTACACTCTAGAAATGGTAAAGGCAAACAATAAGCATTCATTTCTTGTCTGACAATGAATTTTGCATACAGATATAAAATGTTTTATCATTTTTCTGTAAAGTACAAAGTAGTAATAATTTATACGCATAATTTTAATATTAATATATTTAATATAATATTTTACTGTTTATTTTTCTTTTACTGTTTTAGGACTTTTAGACAAAAAGAACATTATAGGGATTGTTAGCGTATTATCTTTCTAAATATATTTTTCTAATATTTTACAGATGTATGCAGCATTACTTTTAACTTGAATGCGGTCAAAGACTCCTCACGATATGCATTCAACCCAGTGTCACGATACTGTAACATGGAGGCTGATTCATTACTAATGCCAGGTATTGGCAGATGAGCGTCTGTATAGCGCCGTTTAGAGCGACCGCTAGTAGGCACTGTAAGCGGGTATCGGGCGCTGTAACAGAGCACCTAAGTCGCTGTAGTAACCTGGCCCACATTGATGAATGTGATGTATGTTGGGCACTCTAACACCAGTACAGCGCTGCAGGTAGCGAAATGTAGTGCCAGCTCAGTGCGACCGACTCTCAGCGCTCCACACCATACTAAAAGGACACACACACACAGTGTCGGCGCTCCAAATCTGGTCGCTATAGCATAGAGCGCCAGACGCTGTGTGATTAAAGTCTGTTTTTGAACATGTATACACCTGTAACAAAGCATGAAGCAAAAGCAACGAAAACACATGAAATGCCATTGTTTTAACACTGTGACATTAACCCTTTAGTGCCAGACCTGTAATGACAATTCTGTATAAAATATACAAAGTAAAAAAAATTTCGAAAAATATTTGTTTGCAGCCAGGAGAGGTCACACAATGTTTTGAGCAAAAAAAAAAAGTCAAACACGCTGTTAAAACACAAAGCTAATGTACGCCCATTGAAATGTATGGGAGAGAGAAACTGAGCGAAAGGTAATACCTGCCGCTCTGAAAGCTAGAGCGCTGGCACTATACACTGAGCCACCTGTGACGCTACATGGTGCTGTTAGAGTTGCTCACCAGATTTGCTTTCATAAAAGTGGTATTGAGCACAGCATGCAGCGTTTACCAGACTACGAGGCACTACCTGGTGCTATCCCTTCTTAAATAACCCCCAAAGTCCCTGAATGGCTTCATTAACATATGCTTTCCTGCTGGGCTTCTTGACCGTTACAATAAAATATACTCGATAACATCTCGTTGGGCATCTTGAGGCACAAAAGGCTTGATTCATGGCTGTGCGCCTATGCATTTGCGCACATTTTTGTAGCGCTAAAGTGTGCTCGTGGTTCCTCCTGATTCATAGTTGTCAAAAAGCGCATTGTTTAAGGTGGAAATTTGCCATATTGGGAACTTGCTTCTGTAGTTTTTCTCAAGTGCAAATCGGTGACTATTTTATAGGTTGTTTACAGGGCCGAAAAGCAAACGCAAATGTGTCACTTTGTTTTTCCACCAGCAAAAACCTGGAATAAACTGATGACTTCACTGACTAACAGGCTTGTTTTATTCCTAATACAAATGACACAATGACAAAACACTTTAAAACATAACACTAAAACACCCAGGGCAAATAAGACTGCAATACATATATAAGATTAATCAATAATAAATAAGAGGCCGATTCATTAACAGCAGCAGGTAGCGACAGTTGAGTGACTGTAGCGGCATTTTCAGAGCGCCCGCTAGTAGTCGCTGTGCTTGGCCGTTGTTCGGTAGTTGATAGCGACTCAGTCGGTTTGCCGTAATGTTGAATATTGGGTGAAGAGTCGCTATTTGACAGGTTCCGCGCTGTATGGGAGCGCATGATAGCGACTGGTCAGAGCGACCGGCTTCCACCATATTCATTAACAAATCACGCTCAAAAAATTCTTGCGCTGTAAAATGCATGTTTAAACCCCAGAGCGCTGGCGGCGATGGGTTAAAAGTAGTTTTTTAACCCCCAAACAACCATATTTTTGGAAACCAAAAAAAAACAAGTTTTTTAAATAATTTTGTAATATGAATACATTAATATCAGACCTGTAATATCAATTCTGTACATTTTTTTTTTTTTACCTTAAAAAATTATTTAAAATGTTTTTAAAAAACAATTAATAATTAATTATAATTATTTAAAGATTGTTCCATTGAAATGCATTGGAGAGCGCCAGGTAGCGAGAGGTCATACCTGTCGCTGTTCAAGGTCGGACGGTGGCGCTGTGGGCTGAGGCTGGAATAATGATGAATGAGTGGCTATATGGCGCTATCTCAGTCGCTAAGCAGGATTGGCTTGATAAATGTGTGATTGTCGCTACCTGTCGCTATCCCTTGTTAAATAAGGGCCTATGTCACAATGCTATCAGTATTATTAAGTCAAATAAGTACAAAATATATGCGGCTTCCCAATCTATTATAAATGCATCATACACCATAATAGTTCCTAAATACAAAACACAAGAGTAAAAAATGTGACTAATTAATCCTTAGTAACCCCTAATAACAATGCACACTGTAGATATAAAGTGACCGTGCTAAATAAATAACTAATGCCTAATATAAGTGCTATAAAAAGACAAAAATAATCATTATAGCCTAAACACAATACATATAAATACAATACTAGATACTATTTGTGCAATTAATCAGTGCAAACTCTAAAGTGCTAGTAATATAAATAATAACAAATAATAACAATTGTTATAATAACAATAAAAACAATAAGGAATTGATGACAAGATGTCAAAGCCGCATGTGAAACAAATAATTTGTTTCACATGCGGCTTTGAAATCTTGTCATCAATTCCCTATTGTTGTTGTAATTCACTTATCCAGACTGCCTTGGCCCTTGAATGATAGCCAGTGGAGTCTGTAGACTACATGCTAGCTTCAGGCATTATCAACTGCTGGCATTTTAAACATTATTTATTTAACTAGCACTTTAGAGTTTGCACTGATTAATTGCACAAATAGTATCTAGTATGTATTGTAGTTAGGCTAAAATGATTATTTTTGTTTTTTTATAGCACTTTATATTAGGCATTAGTTATTTATTTAGCACGGTCACTTTATATCTACAGTGTGCATTGTTATTAGGGGTTACTAAGGATTAATTAATCACATTTTTTACTTGAGTTTTGTATTTAAGAACTATTATGGGGTATGATGCATTTATAATAGGTTGAGAAGTCGCATATATTTTGTGCTCATTTGACTTAATAATACTGATAGCATTGTGACTTTGATTAATCTTATATATATATTGCAGTCTTATTTGCCCTGTGTGTTTTAGTGTTATGTTTTAAAGTGTTTTGTCATTGTGTCATTTGTGTTTTTTATACTCTTTGATGGCTTAGTCTATACATTAAATATTTCAATTAATGTTTTATCTGGTTGAGTGCCCCGGTTCTGTTTGGACTCCCTGGTTGGGTTGTTCTTTAGCTTGCGCTGTATAAATGTGGGGAGCCCAGGGTGCACCTTCTGGATGTAATACAGTTTTGTAATTGTTAGCGGTGCCCTCACCTGCTTCTTTCTTTTTCCTAATACACATACCGGCAGCATCCTGCATGTTTTTAGCAATGAAATATAAGGCGAAAATTTTGTTTCTATTTTATATTTTTTTTGTTTTTTAGGGGATCCTAAAGATGTAAAGCTAGAAGTTGTCCAAGTTGACATATTGCAAAATGTGTAATGATAAAACACCAAAAAGGTGAACATTGGGCCCCAGAATTTAAAATTGAAAAAAAAAACATTAGTAGTACCATTATTTAGCACTAATACACAAAACCAACAGGGCAGGACGGGAGGGGTAAAGAGTACACTGGAGGTGACCTGGAATCAGGATATCTCCAATAAAACATGACACCTAAAAATAAGGAGAAATAAGCACCTATACATAAATGACAACTTAAAAATTCTCCCCTTTCTTTACTGAAACAGTTAAGAAAGAGGAGAAACATGGGGCCATCAGGAACAGTTAAGGGTTTAGCCTTAAGTCTGTAATTTTGAATGAAATTGAATGAATGAATGAAATTTGAATGAAAGTTTCCCCACTTTAGTCCCAACTCTTAAAACCTTCAAAAGCACCCTCAAAACCCATCTATTTAGACAAGCTTACCATATGGCCTAAAGAAACCACTTTACAGTCTTGTAACCCTTAAGAGCGTTTGCTACCATGTTTAGTACATACTCTTTGTGACCCAACCTCTTGTTTTCACCCCATCATTTACATCATAACCTTACAAGGGCAGGTCCCTCTCTCTGCTGATGTACTCCTGTATTATAACGGAACAAAACCCACTGTGGCTGGCCATGGAATCTAAAAGATCCCAGGGCCGGCTGCTGGCCTTCCCATGGGGCATCCTGAAATGGGATATTGACTGTGTGAACCCTCCGGGGTGCCACAGAACTCACCTACTTCCTGGCGTCCTCTGCAAAGTAAACAGCTGCATCCCCGCATCTTCAGGCTGTGAGTACGCTCTAGCCCCCAGCTAGATAGGCTGGGGCCAGTAGTGCATGCACTGTTGGGAATGCATCCACTGTGCTCCTGATTGCTGAAGCCCTGCATGTAAACAGAGTAATTTGGCAAGCACTAAATTTCCAAGGCAAATAGCTCTGATTGGATGAGAGCCTGCGCATGTGCCATTGGACAAGGAAGAGCTGAACTTTTCTGGGCATTCTAAGGGGGTTCAAAATGAGGATGCCCCCAATGGCATAGAACAAAAAGAAATAGTAAAAATTAGCAGCATTGCAGCTTCATGGTAACAAACTGTCCTTGAACTGGCAATATTGCACATCCATCTGTGTCTATGGGAAGAATCTAAATATGACTTCCATCTATCTTGAGGTGATAGGGGTCATCCATCTCCCCATAATAATTGGCTGTAGGTTACAGCTGGAGTGCATACATTTCTAGTATGTATGATATATATATATTATACATATATATATATATATATATATATATATATATGCCTGGATGAATAAATCTGATTCCAATATATTTTGATACTGATCCTGATAGCCCATCTGTCACTTTCACGGGTTTTCAAGGTTGTGGGAAATGCTACATTTGGGAGAATGTTTTTACATCCAATCCTACTATATAAATGCCAAATCCAGGGACACCAGGGACATTATCTGCAGAGGAACAGTTTGCTTAATTAGACACAAAGTTTTAGCCATGAATTGCACCCTTATTCAACAACCATTAAGTATACAAGAATCCTCCTTGATAATGCTGACAAATCTTTGCATTTTCCCCAGACAACTGTTCCTAGATTACTTGAGTTGTAGCATAAACTTGTGAGTGAGTAAAGCTTATACAGTTTGCAGTGAAAAAGCTTTCTTGCTTGGCCCCCAATGTGTATGGAAAGAGAACTGCTGGCATAATAGACTTTAGGGTTGATTCAGAGCCCCTTTCTCTAAAATTTTTTGCGTGAAAAATTTCGTTCTCATTCATTTTTCCCCCTAGTCTGATTCAACTGAGACTTTTTTCTGCAAGTATGTTTATGTGAAATGTTTTCATTTTTGCTTGATTTTTCATTTGGTAGCAAGACCTCAAAAAAAATGTTGAGAAATGGGCTTTGAATCAACCCTTTTGTCTATGAAAACTGAGTATCTTAAATAAAATACTAGACATAATAATTTCATCACCTCCCCTACTATATGCCTCTGACAGGGGTAGATTAAAATATAGTACGCCTGAACTTACATACATATATATATATATACTAGTTTTTCTGTATACATATATACTAATTTTTATGCTTTTTTTAGAGTGGACTAGAATGGAATTTTTAATGCCCTTATCTTTGTAAGTTAGGTTCGCTGCAGCCAACTTAAATTCTTGCCAAAAGATGATAACACCACACTTTCGAGAAAATAAAGTAATGCAAATAGAGCCTTAATGAATGGTCTAATAAGATGTTACTTATGGCAATCCAATCAACTGTTCAGGGGTAATTCGTTTTGAGAATAAAGTTTTGCTTCTATACCAATGATAATGCTTGATTCTTTTTATGCAGCCTATATTAGTGTCCAATAATTATATCCTTTCTTTTGTCTATGCCTCCTTTGTAAACAATACTTATTGCGCTGCCAGTAAAGCTTGAGATTTCATTCTTAACGTGCATCAGTGTGTTTCCTAAAAAGGCTTATCCTCTGTTTACAGGTGACCTATCTCTGGGGTAAATTAGGACCACTCGGCGACAGACGGCTAATTGCCCTAACATAATTTGCTGCCCAACTTGGGGTGGTATTAAAAGTCCCAGCTGCGAGGAGGACCAATTGAGATGCCCCAGAGGAGGACCAATTGAGATGCCCTAGAGGAGGACCAATTGATATGCCCCAGACTGATTGCAGAGACCGAGGAAAACCGGCTACGCTGACAGCATAGCCGGCCTGCCCGCTGCCACCATGCCGGCATTTTTGCCCACATTAGGCCTGCCTAATTATGACAAGTCATTTAGGTTGTATTGTATAACAGGCCGCACTCACAATGATAAAAGCAAATCCATATTTTATTGATAAATTACAACCATAATAGTTTAGATGTTTAAATCAACACAAACAACAGCACTATTACACAATTAAAAAACATATAAACAAACACAGGGGGACCTATATACAAATGGAGACTAAGTGAGAATAATGATGCTGGGTGGCGTATCAGAAATTCATATATAAATAAATAATGAAAATAAGATAATATATATGTGCGCTGGCAATGGAAAAAACAAAAAAACAAACCATGAGCTATATCATCACATGGTAAAGTGCATAGTGCATGATGTGCAAATATACGTGTATCAAAAATAATAAGAAAAATACAAACAATGTGACATAATGTGCCCTATAAAAATACATACACATGAAACAATCACAAATCAAAACAAGCGCCAAGATGCCAAAAGTGCTGGAGTAACAACAAATATAAACATTCAATTAAAGTGCTATAGTGCAGAGTTTTTTACCCTGTGTTTGTTTATATGTTTTTTAATTGTGTAATAGTGCTGTTGTTTGAGTTGATTTAAACACCTAAACTATTATGGTTGTAATTTATCAATAAAATATGGATTTGCTTTTATCATTGTGAGTGCGGCCTGTTATATGGTGGTCATTTGAGAGGAGTTATCCAGGCTCCCCTCACTATATATAGATATTGTATCCGTTTGACCATACAGGCTTTAGCACCTTTTTATGTCATTTCTGAGATAGTGGGATGGTGCATACCCATAGTTTCTTAGTGTTGATTTAGGTTGTATTGCACAAGCTCAGGGCCATGCCTCTGCGCTTGAGGGTATGTGTTAACTATAATAGATTTTTCTCCAATGATTGTATCCTTTCTTTTGTCTACACCTTCATTGTAAATAATACTTACTGCGCTGCCAGTAAAACTTGGTATGAGTTGCCTGAGATTTCATTCTGAACCTACTCTTCTAGTTACCTCTAGTTACTAGCGACCTTTCTTTGGACTAATTTGGGACCACTCAGCGATAGAAGACTAATTGCCCTAACACTGCCATTCTGCTATTTCTTTATCCTTGCTCAAACTAAAAAGAAAATGTTAGGGAAATCCAAACATGAGTATTCTACCAACTTTTTATTGAGTAAATGTTCCCTGAGTTTGGAGACATTTTCCAATCTGGCCTACAAGTGCAGAAAAGTATTTTCTTTGTTGTTAGAAAAAACTGATTGGGTATACAAATGGACCAGTTAAAATGTTTCAATACTTTTTCTGCGATTGTACTCTTCGGTAGCTTAGGCGTCAGTGCCACTTATGACTAGTGTATCTTATACAACAGCGCTTCACTGCACCAAAACCTTTTGCATTGCCCCCATTGTCATAAATAATTCAAGAAAAATATAAATTAATTAATAATTAAAAAATCGTATTGTTTGATCTAAATATCAGTACCTAAGCAGAGATATATTAGATTCTTTGACACCTGCCTTTTCTGGGCACGACTTATCTACCAAGCCTGTTGCCAACTCTGCATTTTATGACATCTGACCCTTCTTTTCCTCACCATGTCTGATCTACCAAGCCTCTTACAGACCCATGCCCTGCCTGTCTCGTATGTCAAGCCTGTTGCTGACCTATCACATCTCTGTCAAAGCCTCCTGGATTATCTGTCAGCCTACTCAATGGTCCTACATTTGCAGCCTGAAGTACATGCCCTCTGATCTCTATGGAAACCTAAAGATGTCCATAGACATGGTGAGCAAATTTTCCAGCTTGTAAAAACATGGCCAGATTGGTCAACCATCCTATCACTTCCAAAATAAAACCACTTATACTTTTCATTTATTTTTACTGTTAGGAACATTTTACTGTTACCTAATTAAACAAAAAACATTATTTTTTCACCCGCTTGGCTTTAAAGTTCCAAATTGGAAATGATCAGTTTCCAACATATATACACTTCATATGTATTGCACTACTGGCTAATGTGTAAATTTTGATTTTATCTGCTGCAAATGGGATAAAAACATTTACACCCCCTCAGCTTTATCCCACTGGCTGAACCCGAATACATTCTCCCTGTTTCTTTTGCCTCCTACACATAGGCCTGCTCTCTAAAAAGACTAAACTGCAAGAAAAAAAAATACAGCTTGCTGTTATTTGCATGTTGTTCTAGAAATTCTGGAGCTTCACTTCCCTTAGAAATAATTTAAACCAAACAGCTTATTTGTATACCGACAGGTTAATAGCTCTGTTCCAATATTTCATGCCTATAGAGGAGCACAATCAACCTACCTAGAATTTTACATATTATTGTTTCAATGTCATAAAACTTTGAATGTTGGAACCAGCAGAGGAGAGGTGGAGTTAAATCTTACTAACCGGTGTGTGAGACTACTCTCACATGCTTCCTAGTGAATAGAAAAAAAAGAGAACATTTGGAGTGTGTGATGTAGGTATGACTACTAGTTGCCACCATTTATGACTCAGGTCAAAATAGGTAAATGTACTGTCTTCCTGAGTCAAATGAGAATTTGTTTAATAGCTGACAATTACTAAGTGTTCCCTGGAATGGATGTTAAAGCTGCCAAAGAGCCAGCACCACTCTTCCATGTTGCTTCTTTTTGCACTTCTCTGTGTCTTTGCACCATCTTTGAGTCTTCATCTGAGTTGGACAAGAAGAGGGAAACATGTTAAAAAGACAAGCTCCTGGGCATTAGGGGTGACAGCTCAAGTATCAGCAAACCATTGAACAGACCCTGTTAGCCAAGAGGGTGCAAATAAATATCAAACTTAGACCATCCAGAAATGACCCTCTCCAAATGTGTTTGGATACCCCTTTTCTATTTCTGAACTTATTAGATAAAACATGTACCTCATTAGAAGAAAATTGCACCTTCCAAGCTTCAAAAACTAAGAATTCATTTGGAAAACCCTCTTATTCAGCTTGATTCAGAGCCTCTCTCACACACATTCCTACCAGCGGGAATGATGTCAAAGGCCCACATTCGGTCTCTTTTCCGTGTCGGGTGATTCAGAGCCTTGTTTTTGTGGCCGAGTTGTCCTTTCTGCAGGAATTTATGGTATGCATACGCCAAACCGAGTTGTTGGATTATGACACAACTGTGGATGGAATTCAACAGAAAAAAAAATATACCTGTCCCCCCACAACCCAAAGTCCAGCATGGCAGGTTAGGGGGGTGTAGCCTGGCTTTGGGTGTTTGCAGCTTGCAGTGCCTCAAGCCTCTCAAGCCTTTGAAGGACAACTTGGTTGGCCTCCAGCCATTAAAGTGCATCCCGATTGGCCTCTAGCCTTTGAATGGCAAACTGGCAACCAGAGCCCCAACCAGCGTCTCCATCTGCGCACAACATATGTTGCGCAGGCAAACCCACAAGGTTGGCTGTTCATGTGGGAACTAAGGTTGGCGGGTGGTGTGTTTGGTTGGCCTATTCTCTTTGTGCCAATCTGCAATTTGCTTTGTCTTACCACTGGTGGGCACATGCTGTCTATCAGTGTTCATGGTGCCCGGCACCCCTTGGGAGTTGTTGGGGTGGAGCATCCCCAACACCCGCTCCTAAGCATGGGTAAATTGTAAAGTTTTGGGGAGTCCACCACCAGTTTTCACACTAGATTCAAACGAGGGAAATAGTGGCTTTAGTGAGTTGTCCAATGTTTCCTGTACAAGCAGCCCTCTGGATGTTCAGCACTTACCCCTCAGCCCGTCTGGTGCTGAGTTTCTGCCAAACCCCCACCTTCAGGTCTTCCCACTTTTTCTTGGCCTGGCCACCATCCTTGGGTTCTGGCCCTGCGCTCTTCATGTTTCAGGCTCCAACCTTAAATGCTCCCGCAATGCTTTGAGCGTTGAGTGGGACCGAGATCCCGATCTTAATTTCAACACTATTGCAACACTATCCAGCACAACCTCCAGCTGGGCATCATTAAATTGGCCACTCAACTTGCCCGTGTTAGTTTGTGCCCAGGGTGAGAGGCTGAAGCTGTGGTATGCTGTGGGTGACCCGCTCAGAGTGGCTAGTGTGGGTATCAGCAGGGGAATACCTGTGGGACGAGTGGCGGGCCCTGGGCCTGGGGATGCGTTACCTTGGCCGGGTGCTGAGGTGGTGCCTATGATGTGGCATAGTGAGCTCCTAAGTCAGCAGTGACAAGCAAATCTGACCCTCAGCTGTGTTCTTGTATACCTAATTAACTGGGTAATTGTATTGAAAACAATTTGCTTTAATTAACAGCCCCTCAAAGGCTAAAGCAACCTATAGGCTACATGTGTGTATGGACACAAGCACACTTTTGGGGTCTGCCAGGGCGTGTCAGTGCTTGTGTGCCTCGGCGCAGGGGTGCCTCACATAGATGACATCCAGTGATAACCAACATGGCACCTACCATGTTCACCCGTGAGAAGCAGGAGGAAATATGATGGTAAGTCCCACTTTCATGCCAATCCACTACGAATCTGTGCCGCATTACACTCCAAGGTGCCAACACGTGACAGTGGCCATGAACTACGAGTGAAGGCATATGACACCACAGTAATAGTGAAGGCATGGCCTTCCAATGTTACAGGGCCACAGTACTTTGCTGCCACTGTCACATGGACCACTTTGGCATGTTTGTGCGCACACTGCGGTAGGCCAATGCCCCCAAAAAAGTTGTGCTGCATGTAAAATCTGCTAACATGTTTGCTAAGTGCTGGTTTGTTGTGCTTCTCTGTCCCTACAGATTCATCAGAAGGTGAGTATGAGGCAATTGGGCCACCCCAGGTTGGTGTGAAGGCAGTGAAGCAGAGCCTGAAGAAGGGATGGGGCCACGGGGGAGAGTGGGCCCCTAAATGTATACATCAACCAGTTTGGGTAAGTATGTAATAATTTGCGGGCATATACAGGCACACATGTAGAAAAGCAAGTAGTAATATATATTTATTTCTCTTTACAGGTGCCATGTTGGTCCCCCAATAATGTTACTTAAAAATGTATAAATATATACTTTTTGAAAAAAATATATATTTTAGATGTTTTTTAAATAAAAGTTATATGCTGCATGGTGGCATGTTTTCTATACAACTGCATAAAGCAGATGCCAAGCAAACAAACAGCAGTGTAAACCAACTCCAAAACAGGAGGTGGCCAAAGTATGAGGTGAGTAACTGTGGGTAGTAGCAGACGGCATGGCAACCAAGATACAAAAGTAAGTATGTGCAAGGATATGTAGACTACATGGGATGCCCTAGATGCCAACAGAGGGAAGAAAGGTAAGTATGGTGAAGGACATGCAGACTACATGGGATGCCATAGATGGCAGCAGGGGGAAGAAAGGTATGTATAGTGAAGGACAATCAGACTACATGGGATGCCCTAGATGCCAACAGGGGAAGAAAGGTAAGTATGGTGAAGGACATGTAGACTACATGGGTAAAGAGGTTGGGCAGTGGGAAGCACATTAAAACAGCTGGATATAATAAAAAAGGTGTGTGCACTAAGAACAATTGGCTCTACAGCAAGTTCCATCCAAAAATAGGTAAAACACTTAGCTTCTGAGATGACTTCGGATGCTAATTCTGTAAATGCTTGGCTAAACCATATGTGTACGCGAAGAAAATACAGGTGCCTACGCATGGATGAACTTTTCTCGGAACATGGCTGTGAATGATACGAGCATTCACATTTTCACGGTTATCAAGATCAGTTTCCCAAAAAAACGAACATTCACAGGCAGGCTCTGAATCAGGCCCATTGAGTAATAAGTGTCCTTCTTTTCCAAATAACTTAAACTATTTTAACAAACAGTCCAACTGCGCAGTGCAATTAGACACATGCCCGTGAGTCTAGATTGTAAATGTGTTTCCCCTCCCTAATTAACATGTGTTGTATATGTCTTTAAATATAACACAACTAATGCAAAGTGTTAGATGTCTATAAAGCACAGGTCGTATATTGAGCATACAATATAATTAGGAAAGATTTAATTTAGAAAAAACTTTTAACCCCAGAGAGATCTGTTAAAGTTTAATGCTAATAGATGTTAGATATTCTCTTGGGAATCTTTTGTGTTATGAGGCTAGGTAACATGCAACATTGCAAAGGAAAAATAGTAGCATTAAAAAGCTATTAAAAGATAGGCAGTAACTATACAGCATAATTCTATATTAAGCTACACACTATATAAAGATTATTTAACCCAATATTTGCTGCTACAAAAGTGCACCGACCATCACTATAATGATTAGTCTAATAGATTTATGGATCAAAATATATAGCTAAAAATACCAGAAACATTCTGCCTTTAAAGTGGACCTCTCACTTTGCTAATAAGCTCTGCAATCAGTAGACACTTACTTTCTTGTGATGCTATATCTGACAGGGGACCTGATAATTGTGTCCCCATTTGATGGAGCTTTGCAAAAAAAATGGCATAAAGAAAAGGTTTAGGACCTCTTTAACTGCAACCTGACTTTACAGAGAATTTCCTATTCATCAAATAAATTGCAAAATATATAAATAATATTTCAATTAAAATTATATCCATATTACTAGGTATATTTTTTTACAACTTTGTAAATATCATCATCCTTTGGCGAATTGGAGATTTTAAATGTGTTTGAATACTGCTGCCTGCAAACTTGAAGGTAAAAAAAACTTTAGGTCTCACTGGAAAAATAAATGGCATCCTACTATTGTCACAACTCCCATTCGGGTAACAGTTTTTTAAGAACTTTTTTTTAGAACTTTGTGTTTTGAGTTTGATAGCCTCCACCTTCAAGAGAATACCGACGTATTCCCTTAAAGGTGGTAGAGACTATCAAAATCTGATTGAATTAATAGTTACCAGCATTTAAAATACGAAAAGTGTAAATTGTTTCTAATTTAGGTCATATATGTTGCTCATTTGTACATATTAGCCAAACTTTAACATAATTGTATTTAGTTCTAGACCTGGTACTCCTAGTTTTCCCATCCTGTCTCTCCTCATTTACCTCCCCCATCAGCCTGGCCTTCCTAAATGGGTGGTGTTGTGCTACTGGCTAGTGTAACAGACACCGGTCTTCCAGACTGCTTCCACATCCATGCCTGTCAAAAGGTATGCGTCTGCACAAGTGCTGGTTCTACAATGTTGTGTACCTGCTGGTGTGTGAATCACATGCGATATATACAATGGGGGCCCGTTGTCTTAGCCATGTTAGAATACTGTTTTTGCCATATCCAACCATGCCAGTCCTTCACATATATTTTTGATTATGCCTTAAACACAAACCGTTTAGGCTGCAGCTAACAGCCATGATCAGAGCCACATGTGTTGGGACCATTAAGAACCAAGAAGAAGAATTGAATTAACTGGACCTCAAATACCAACCTTTATTTATTTAGAATACCATTCACTCCCTCGTCACCCCCAAATCTTAAATTATAGAACTCATTCTAGTTTACTATACTTTCCACTCCAACTTTTTTTTTATGTTAGTCACTACTACGAATAACTCATTACTCAGTAGCAACTGAATACTTGGCACTACATTTTACAGACTATGCTTTTGCTGATGCATTCATCTTAATATATAGATCCGTTACATACTGATAACTCTTCTAATGTTCCTTGTTTGTAGGACATTATTTTGGATCTTACCTTAGAAACCTCTGAGGAAGACTAATCTGGTGAAACACCAGCAAATGCCAGGAACAAACTATACTAATTGATCTGGACATCTAAATATTGCTCTGCTAGGCCTCATTTCCACCAGAAGCAGCTGAATGAACAGCTTTGAATATACTAAACTTTTTGTTCCCCGGCAGGAGTTGCTGACTTCCCAATAGCTATTTATCTGTACAGTTAAGGGCGGCAATTTATTTTGTGTATGTAGAGAGGCAGCGGCACTAAATGCTTGGACACTCGGACTGGAGGGTTTCTTTTTAGCATGTACTGATGTGTGTTCTGCTGTGATACATTATATAACACCCACAAGTCTGCTAATAATGATTTCTGCAGTGCGTGAGTGATTTATCCATTATCATACTGCAATGGAATGATTCCAAAGAAGATCGCCGCATCTGTACTTATCGGTGTGGCATTTCTAAAACAAAAGAAATTCATGTTGTAAAATTGTAGAACATAGTATAGAAAAAAGATATAATTTTGCATTTTAATTGGTGGAATAAAAGTGCTTTATTCCCTTATCTCACGTATGTACATTTTTTTTAGATCTTTTAGACTGCCTAAGAGAGTAAGGACAATTTTATTATTATTTTGTTTCTCACGTGCAGACTTTTGATCTGTAGACTAAAGCTGTTCCTGTTAACCATGGACTTTCACTCATGAACAGAAGCCTGTCATTGCTAGTAAAAAAATCTGTCCCCCCTTGCCACACTTCCCTGTGCCTTACCTTATCAGCAACAGGTCTTCAGTCCCCAAGTGGACTAGAAACTGAGACAAACCTTGCAGACCATCGATGATCCTCCATTAGGGAGGTGCCAGTTGCTACAGTGGCTGCAACATTTTGTGATAAAGGAGTTAATAAAATATTAGAAAATGTATCAAATAGAAATGAGAAATGTATCAACATATTCAACAATTTGTTAGGATAACCAAACTTTTTAAGAACAAGAACGTGATGTATTTTGAAAAAATATATATACATATTTATATATGTGTGTTTTCATGTGTTGGGTCATAATGTTGTTATTTTTCTCCATTTATTAAGATTTTATTTTCAAAGTACACTCCTCAAAGGCACTTCGATCACAAAACAAAAATACATAGGCAGAAATGAACATGGCAATCTCAGTACATGACATTTCATTCCAGTGTTGGTTTAGTTCATTCAGGATGATTCAGTGCTGATCCATACAGAAAACACCCCGGCATTTAGGGTGCTGTCATGTTTAATCAGATAATACAAGTCACTGAGTTTCTTAAACAATCATAAATGATATTGTGAAAAAAATCAGACCTTTATGTTTTATAGCAATAAGTACTCATCTGTACAGTGTAATTATTTATTTCAAGTAACAAACATATATTTTTTTTTTATATTTAAGGTTGCTTCCGTATTTTCATTATTTATAACAGAAAATGAACACTTGAGAATAACAAAGCAAGATGTTGATGACGTATACATTTAAATGCTGAAGTTATGAGCATTGCCTCTTAAGGAGTAAACTTTTAAAAATTCCTACTTAATAATTAAATTCTGTCAATATACTTTATTTGTTATAGTTTACGTAGGAAAATAGATTTGGGTTTTGGAAAAAAAAACTGGCAGTGAAATTAACTTTATGTTAATTAGACTTTGTGAAAAGCACCTTTCCTTATATCCTAAAGCTCGTCATGACATCTAGCTAAATAAAAAGTAAATATATGAAACGTGGTTTGTTACTCTTATACAACATATATTTAAGCTTATTTAAATTTGGCTTGCAGTGTATGTACTAAAAATAAAATCTAAATTTGTTCTAGATTGATATAAGGTCATTCTTTGCAAATTGAATTATATGATGAATGCCTTTAATAGACAGCTTGTATTTGGTAACATCTTCCAGGTCACATAATTGCAGTTCTGTATCCATTTACACACAGTGCATGGCAATGCATTGACCACATTTTGTAAGCAGAAAAAGCTAAAAAGACAGTAGCAAATTCGCACAAGAATTTTCCAAAATTATTTTTGGTCAGTACAAAATGATTTAAGCTTGTAGAACTGCTGGCAATACTCTTAACTTCACTAAAGTACACACAGACATTTCTTATATATGCTGTATACTGGATTATGTACCAAAACATGTTTATCAAATGTTCATTATTTTTTTCTTATTTTATTTTTTTAAGAAAAATGTGCATTAACCAGCTCGCATGTTTTGTCATTTATATACTCTTACATTATATACAGATTCTTTTTTCTTGTTATGTCTATAAAACATTAAAATATAATTTTACACATGATTTCAAAGCTATTTATTTACACAACATACATCTTTATTTGAGAAATGTTGAGAAGCATTTTTATACCTAATTTTAAAACATGAGTCCTAAAAATGTATATGCCAAAACTGCTGATCACTTAAATCTTTAACAGAATGGAAAATAAAGTGGACAGAGTAAGGGCGTAAGAATAGACTCAAACTCCCAACACCAGTATGTGTGCAATAAAAAGAGAAAGAATCAAAGGGTATATAAGTAAAACTTGTATAAGACTTACTTGCATGCATTTGTAGTTTTTATAAGTTGTAACCAGTATCTGGTAATTTTAAATAACTAAACAATAAATTAAGCTCTAAAAATGTATACACTGTGTTATTGTGTTATCTTGGGCCTTTCCGTTAAATCTATCTAAATGATATGGATATATTGTATTTTTGTTCTTTTTGTAGTAGTTTAATACCTTCTCAATATTTATTTTAACATTTAAAAAATATCTGGTCTTAACAATACAATTTGCAAGTTTAGCATTTAACTATAGAAATGGGAATAATTTGGGGGTTTGTTCTTGATTTAAGTACCCTTCATTAAATGAACCTCAGTTTGCTTGAACATAAACTCTTGTGAAGGGTGATTAGAAAGGGCTACTTAAAAGTTTGGTTTCCTTCAATGAGACTAAATATGTTAATTTTTTTTAAAGGGATAATCCAGACAATGGCAATAATAAGGCAGCTCATATGAAGCTTGTCCCATGTGCCTCCACTCTGTTTTCTTCAACATGCTATTAATTCTTTAGCAGGTCTCCAAAATATGCCCCTACTTTCAATTCCATTCCTTCGCAAACACACAAAAAAGTGGTTGCATGGCTGCCCCTTTCTCTCAGCACCTCCCAGCATGAGAGAGCCCCTCAGCCCACAGTGTTTGCGCTTGCCAGAATCGCTTGCACTGGGAATGTGGTCATAAAAAAATGGAAAGGATGGTCAAATTTTGGAATTTACATAATCTACAATGAACTGCTGGAAAGAGTGTAGTCTGCTCTATTATTGTCTCTATGTGTATCACCGTTTTAATCGGCATAAATCAACTTGTTACAACTTTAGCTTAGACTAAAATATTGCATTATCTATCCTTAAACAGGCCTACAACCAAACGGACTACTCCCTGCCTCCTCCCACCATCTCACCTTGAGAGAAAACACCTAATTGTTCTCCGTTGTGGTGCACTTTGTCCTCTACTCCTGATGTATAATGGCACATGGGCTCCAATAGAATGTGCTGAGCATCCAACATGGTTGACCCTGTTGGAGGCGCACTTGCTCACTGAATTAGACGCATTGCAGTAGTTATCAGCTAGCTAAGGTCAGCTCTCTGTTTTCTAAAAAGATGGACTGTTGGGGGTGGCCAAAGCTGTTGGCTATGAGTTTCTTGTGAAGACACGTGCTTTACATTTGGGTATAGATCTGTTTACCAATTGATAAATTGTTTATCAAGCTTTTAAAATAATGAGCTTAAACACAGAGAATGTTACTGGAGAAATCTGGTTTATGCTATTGTTATTATTATTGTTATAAATATTATGAGAATATGATTAATTGGGCAGGATGAGAGTATTTATAAGTTTGAAGGTTTAGAGATGACCTATCCATAGACATTATACTGGCATATTTACTGCTAGCTGATAAACAGTTCTAAATGGAGAAAAAAGTACTCTTAACCATGATTTGTTTGCAGACAACAGCCTTTCTCTAACGGGAGTAAATGTATGAGGCCATGATGCCATTATCTTTCTGTTTGAACTGGGTCAAAGTAGACTGGATCTCATATAGATGGGTCATGGATTAAATGCACAATTCGCTCTGCACATTATTATCAGCAGCCCCGTACAGAGACATGGGGTCACCTCTTTCATTTAGAATGAAATGAAAGGTAAGATTAGCTGCAGCTCCAGAAAAAGGCTATCGTCAACAGGAAAACATATTTAAAACACAATGGATTTTGTTCAAGCACAGTAAATAGTGAGATGACAAACCAAACTATAACATTACAAGTACATATGGTCACACGTTGCATTAATGAGTTTTATTTAAAGAGAATTTTCATTTTACTTAATTGGTCAACATGTAATTTAGAATGGCTTCTCTCTGCCTCCCTGTCTTGTTACTATGTTACAATATTTTGTAAAAACAAAACTCTTTTAAGAAGCGGAAAAAAAATCCTTGTACATTTTAAAATACTTGCACAATGCTAGTGCAATGTCATTCAGGAAAATGTACATTGGGTAGTCCTAAGTGGCCAATTAAAAGAGAGAGTCCATTTTTGGACACATATTCACCCAGCAGTGCTCTAATTTACTGGTCACAATTCAATAGGAAATATGATCCACCCTGGTCACCTCCTCTCATGCTTGCCTCCAGGACTTCACACATGCTGCCCCAATCTTTTGGAATGCACCCCCCCCCTAATTCGCCACTCCCCAACTCTCAGAGCTTTCAAAGGTGCCCTTCAGACAAGCATACAATCTGGCTTAAGCAATTCTCTAAAGAGCACATGCCAAAAAGCTCAATACTGACTGTTTGTGATCCTTCCCCTTCATCTTCACCCCTCATTCTTTAGACTGTAAGCACGCAAGGGCAGGGCTCTCTCTCATATTGTATATTGTATTCAGAATATTCATTGTAAACTCTGTAACACTGCATTTATAATAGTCTATGTACTGTATGTTTCTACCCTGTCTGTAATTACTACATGGTACAGTACTATGAAAGATGTTGCCACTATATAAATAAACACATATATATCACTGATTGTGAAACACTGAACTAAAACTTTCAGTACTTCCTGTAAATTGTTGGTATTCATATGCAAAAGTTATTTAAAAAAACATTTACTGAGATACCGCAAATGTTTTATCACTGATCACCAAGGACAGTACAGCAGAAATTACATTATATTAGCTGGCTGGTCAGGAAGCCTAAATGCTCGGGGGAACTTCCATGTACAGAGCCCCCTATTGACCTCAATGGAAGCTGGACATAAACAGACCAAGCACGCTGGATGGGCCAGCTACATAAACTGGGGCTGGGGGGAGCATCAATGGTGGCACAGGAGCAGCTGTAAGATAAATAGGCTGCCTAATGCCCTATATGGCACTTCTAATCTGAGGTCTTAGGAAAAGTCTACAAAAGTTCAAAAGCTCTCCAATTTATTCATTTGGAAACTTCCAGACACCATTAATCTATGTTTGTACATTATTTTAGGTTTTATTTTCTATAATAAAAGTTTATTAGGCTGCTGTAAAACACTAATCTAAGTAAAAGTAATGTTAACGTCAATGAAAGCAGACCAAAACCCTGCCGAGGACCTTACCCTGTGGACACCCGGATCAGACACAAATAAAAAGTGTGCATGATCATTGGATTTATAAACAAGTTATAGGCAAATATTATTGGGTGTGGTATTTGGGGTACATTTTTGCAATATAGCAGTAAAAGAAAAAGTGGTAAATGACATTAGATAGCCACAATAACATTTAGATAATGAAATAGGGAGGGTCATGATAAATATTTGGTGAAACCAGTGTGACTTGCAGTGTGCATTGCAGTGTGGATTACAACCTGCATCCCGGTGAGCTTTTTAACAAAAATGTGCATTATAAAACGTTCGTCCTAATTTTCTACAGAAAAAATCACCTGTACCTGCGATGGAGCATTTTTTACAGGTGAGGTACATCATAAATCCAATAAGGTAAGGAAATAACAGCACCCTATGGGCTATGCTAAAGAATATGCTATTTTTTTCTGCATAGCCCATAGGACCCTGTTGTTTCCAAGCATAAAAACAAACATCCTTACCTCATAGAAAAAACATGTACATAACTCATATAAATGCCCCATAATAAGGTACGGGTCATTTTTTTGGGAAAAGGGTAGAAACTTTTTTTGTGTCTAAACGCTAAAAAGTTCATTGGGATTTGGGTAGCAATCCACACCACAATGCACACCGGAAGTCACACTGGCTACATCAAATAATTAGCATGACCCAGGGGCATGCATACCATAGAGGCAGGGGAGACAGCTGCTTCTGGGCCCTGGGGAGAAGTGAGCCCCATGCAAACTGCCCCTCACAGTATCTGTGGCAAATGTGCCAGACTGGGGCTACTGCAGTATTTAGTGTTGGTGTGCTGTCTGTCACACTATATTCACATTCTCCTTTAATCAGCATTGATGGCAAACAATGCTGAATTCATTAAATGTTGGGTGCCTCCCCTGGCCGCTGTCTCAAGCTGTGCACTTCCTGGGGAGGCTGCACACATTGAATAGTGCAGGTAAGACTCACAAATGCACTATGAGATCTAGGAACAAGGTAAAATTATGTCAATCTCAGGAGTTTCACACACTGGGATGCCCCTGAGAAGGGCTTTCCCCAGTTCCTTGAGTCTTTTCAACTCTAGGGCCAGGTGTCGTGGGTTTTGGTCCACCTTAATACTGGGGGGTCTTTTTTTTTGGGGGGGGCACTATGGGTTTTGCTATGGAGACCTGTGAAACCTTTGTACCCCCCTGACATGACACCCATAGTCTTACTGTATAGAGTGATATGTAAATTGCCTAAGCAGTAAAGTTATGATAATGCTAATGGTAAACTAATCCCTCCTGGTTGAATGCCCTAAAAGAGTGTAGCTGCTTTATAATACAATATTCAGATTGCTTTATCAGACCCTAGATTGGGCATGCCATAGAGGTAGGGGGTTTCCCATCATATCTGCTAGAGTTCCCACAGCATGGATTAGGCTCACAGGGGTCCAGGTTTCTTACACCAGCTATCACAGTTCCAGGTTCTGGCTTGCCTGTTGTGGTGTATGACGCTCATCCGAGCACCCATAGAGTATATTGACTTCCTCAGTTTGTGAAGGGGGTCCAATCAGGGGTTGGAACTCCCAGCGAGTGCTTCCCTCTCCAGATAAACACTTTTTCAAAGCACCTGCAATTCTCTGACCGCATGTAAATAACTCATGTATTCTAGGCTAAACCAATTTTTTTGCTTCAGTTTCTGGGTTTGTGGCTGAGCTGGGAAGAGTATGTCATGGCGCAGCTTTATCAGTCTTGAGCATGCTCTGCTGTGGTCACAGCTGTAAGACCACTGTGACTCGTGCTCGCTCACACTGAGATCACCAAGGGACAAGGTGGCTGTAGGATCACTTTTTTGTGTGATCCTCGAGGAATAAAATTAATAAAAGGACAAACATTGGTGCCCTGCTATTGCTAATACCCCACACTGCAGGAAACTGCAGGAAATAGAGGAGAAGCACATGGGAAAGGCATCAGGCTAGCCGCTTGTTGGCTAATTATAGCTGATGGTTTTAAAATCCCTCTAAGCACCTGCTAAAATGGATGGTTATTAATCAGTCTTCTGCATTTTGATTGGGAATGGGCTTGCAGGGGATTTCATTCCCAGCTAGATGCCCACCAATCAGTGCCCACCTCTAGTAGCTTTTAGGGGGCACTGTGCCACTAGCCAGGTTGAGAAACATCCCTAAAATTCAGGGATGTCTGTGTGCCATTCATGCACTCCATTGAGAGGAAGTGACGCCATTTCTGATCACTTATTCTTCTGAAGCCATGTCTATTGGCCTAGTTCCAGTACTTGAAGCACAGACACGAGTGTCTGGTGTGTGAAGAATGGGGAGGGGCCCACCAGCAGCTGCAAGGAGTAAAGCCCCAATGCTGTTACACGCATGGTTGCAGGCGCATATGCGAGAGCCCGCAAGTTGCCTGGATGAGCTGGGGGAAGTACTTTCAGTCATCACATCACTCCACCCAGACCCCTCCCCCCATCTGTAAGCAGAGGAGCTTTTATAAGGTATCTAATATAATATGGAATTTGACTGTAATTGTGCACATTTTTAACAACTTTAAAAGGCACATTAGATGCACTTACTTTGCTCCACTATGGATACACTTAGGAAGGGATCTGTAAAACTGCATTTTGGCTACAAGGAATCTAACATGTAAGTGTGTTGATATACATTAGTTGTATTAGATTGAAGTTATGAGGAAATGCTAAAGATATTTTTTTGTCCACAGAAGGGTTTTTTTTTTATAAAGAAACATTCAAAGAAATATACATGTCCCCCAAATTAGGAAAACAAGCACCACTATGATGTAGCAAGTCTCTATATCAAAAATCAAGTCAAATCAATGTTCAGCATTATTAGTGTTAGTAATTGGTCAATCTATGTATTTTCTCGCCCCCTCCTCCTGGATGACCCATGGAGAGAGAGGTTCCTCCTCCTGGGAGGAAATACAAACCTCTCTTAGGCAAACTACTGGATAGATAGGCTGCAGCCAATTTTTTATTTTAGTTTTTTATTTTCAGCTCCCGGAACCCCTGGAGAAGCCTGCTGAGCCCTGTACCACTTTATCTCCGGCTGTAGTTCACCTGAGGTTGGGAGGTGACCAGGGCAGTCCCCCATAGTTGACAGCACATGGATTGTGAGCGGTCTACGTAAAATCTTAGCCAGGGGTGGCAGCGCATGCTTCAAGCATGTAGCCCTGAGGGATCCTGGGCTGGCTTACCGGAGTTGGGAGTCATGGGTTGGTGGCAGTGATGGTTTCTTGTCTTTTTTCACCCTGGGGGCTGCATACCTGGCAGAAGTCTGTCTGCCAGGCATGCTTACAGATAAGAATGGGAGAGGAGACACCCACAGAGATGCTATCCATGAGAAATTAAATGGCCTCGATGTTTGAAGTCTATAAGTCCTTTGGGTCGCAGGGGTCTTCACTGCTGGCACACCCGTTCTTCAGCCAGTGCAATTGACTAAGCCATTGGTATCCCTTAGTGCTTCTATTCCTTCTGCAGAGTCCCACAGTCCTGCGCCAGTTTATTTCCTTCTTAGAAAATGCCTCGGAGGAGACCATCAGGGTCATGGCTAAGGCAACCACTCTATAAGCCTGTGCCAGAAGGGCCCTTTGGCTTAAAACATGATCAGGAGACCTGGTTTCAAAGTTGTGTGGCATTTTTTTCATGGTAATCTGACTTGTTCTAGTGAAGCAGGTAAAACATTTCCAAACAGGAAATGGATGTTCTAAAACCACACTAATTCTAGGACCAAAACTTCCATAAGGCAGAATTCAGGGTAAACAGAATGAGCAGAAGATTCAGACGAGGCCAGAGAAAGTTTGCTTTTCAAACCCCCGGAGGTCCCTTTTTCCCTGTCCTGATATAGACTACCTGGTGGAGGGCAGGCTCGTCTGGTGTGAAGCCTCCTGGAGAGCAGTCTACAGATATTGGGGGGAGCCTTGCAACTAGTCTCAGAAGAATTATTTCAAAAGAACATGATAGAAGTAGTTCTGGCCCATTGCGAGGGGCAGTGGTTCTATTCCCACGTTTTCCTGTTGCAAAAGCCATTAGGAAGTTATTGGATGATTCTGCAACTGAAAAGATTAAATCTTTTCTTTGGGTACAAAAAGTTCAGAATGGAATCTATTTATTCGGTAAGGAACATCCTCATAGAGCAGGCTTTACAGCATATTCCAATTCTACCTCTACGTTGCAAATTTCTGAGATTTGCAATAAAAACAAACCAGGGGCTTAATCACTACCAGTACAGGGCTTTACCTTTTGACCTGTCTTCAGCCCCACAGATCTTTACAAAGATATTGGCGGAACCAGTGGCGCACCTCAGACAGGAATGAGTTACAATTGTTCCGTACCTGGACAATTTACTCTTGCTAAACAGATCAGGGGAATTGCTACTAGCAGTCTTAGAGAAAACTACTCTTCTTTTAAGAACCTTAAGCTGGATTGTCAATCTAGAAAAATTAAATCTGGTACACAACCATTGTTGCAGATTCCTAGACAGTCTTTCACAAAAATGTTGCTTTCTGAGGAAAAGATCCACAAGATCATAGCAATGACCCCGGAATTCCTCAAGACCCCACAGATTTCTCTACGAGAAATCATGGCTTTGCTCGTTCTCATGATGGCTGCAATTCCGGCAGTTCCATGGACTCAACTCCATATGGGTATTTTGCAGAGATTTCTATTGTTCTATTGTCTCATTGAGACAAGCACACAGATTCATTAGATTGGATAGCGGAGGATGTACTAGAAAGCCTCCGTTGGTGGATGGACGGATAGATATTAAAAAGGGGAAGACTGTGGAGATAAAAGGATCCTGTAATGATTACAACAGAGGTGAGCTCCTGGGGTAGGGGAGCCCACCTGGACACTGGAATGTCCGCCATACATAGTGAGAAGATCCTCCATTTTCAGGGAATTAAAGGTGGTAAAACTGGCATTGGATCATTTTTTGCCAACGATTTCTGGCAGAGATCTGCTCTGACAATGCTTCCACAGTGGCATATCTAAGTCATCGGGGGGGGGGGACAGTTAATTGTCCCTGATAAATCTATCAAATTCCATAATCTTTCCCCTTCAGGAACAGGTCCAGTCAATGTCCACAGCTCATCTGAAGGGTACCCTGAACATGGTTGCAGATTTCCTAAGACGTCAAGTTACAACAGACAAGTGACGTCTAAACTAGGAAGTTCTCCTCCAGATTGTAGCCCTTTAGGGTCTTCCAAAGATAGACCTCTTTGCCAAGCAGAACACTTCAAAATGAGAGATTTTTTTACTCACTGATGAGTGAGGACAGTGCCTTAGCAGTCGATGCCCTGGCTCATCCCTGGAAATTTCACCTAACTTATGCCTTCCCTTCATTCAGACTACTGCCACAGGTGAAGATAGCGTCAGAAGAAATCAATGTTATACTCATAGCCCCATTTTGGCCGAGAAGGACCTGGTTTTCAGAACTGAAAAGGATGGTGAAAAGGGGGCCATGGCATCTACCAGATATTCCAAATTTGTTTCATCAGGGTCCCATTCTGCATCTGGAGCCAGCCAAGCTTCAACTGATGGCATGGGTCTTGAAGGGACCATCTTAGAGAAGAAGGGCTGTTCAGTTAGATTAAACCTTTGGTCAGTTTGTGTTACCTCTCAGGGTGAGGGACCGCTCTCCATGGATCACCCTGAAGGACTTGTAGAAAAACTGTTACCGGTAAGTCTAACAGGGATTTTTGTTACCCCTAACCAGAATTTTAAAGAAAAAGCATACATTGCTTCTTTATCAAACAACTGTAATAGGGCTTAGATGTGTAGCGGGGTCAGTATATAAAAGGGACACTAAGGGGATGGCAACCTCTCTTTCTTTTGATTTTCCTCTGTTTGACCTTGTACTCCAAGGGGCTCTAAGAATATGATCCAAGCAGGGAGTGCACCAGAAGGTGTGAATGGGGAGCCTAGCATCTCTGTGGCATGGCTGATCTTAAGTCCACTTATGAACTACAGAGTAACACTTTTTTGCCTTAAGGAAAGGATCTCTGTGTTGGCTCGATGACTATTTCTTTCAATATGTTAATTACATTTGAGGGTTTTGAAGCTACTTGACGTTAGTCATTGTACCCCCACCAATGTGGGGTCCCCTATTTCAGTAAGTTGAACAGTCTGTTCAGTTGGGCTTGCAGCAGACTGTCCAAACTAGATCAACAGCAAAGGAGATACTGGAGGAGTGTGGCCTAAAACAGCAGCTAAGGTCTTTTAGGGTGGCAGAATGGGAGAAATTAATTTCTTGGGAGCTAAGGCAAGTATTAATATCAATTATCATCAGCAGACAGATGTCCTTTAAGTCAGTAAAATATCAACACCTCAAAGTTAATAAAATACCAGCAAACCACAAGAAATATTTATGTTGCACCTAAAATAGGAAAGTTTTCTAAAAGCCAATGATGGTCGTCCACACTTTCTTCTGCTTCCAATATGAATATTTAGTAGATGGAAGCAGGTAAAAAGGAATGTGGCCTTTCAGTGTATGAAATACATATATTAGCAGCATGGCTTTCAGCAGACCTGTAAAACAATATCATGTTCTGACTAAAAGGGAATTTAAATACAAAGCTAAGTTACAAAAACATAATGCTTTGTAATTCTGTATTTCAAACGACCCTGTTAATGGGAAACACATTAAAAGTTAAATCAAATTTGTTATAATATAAAAAGCCAGTAAAATATTTGCTGATACAGTTTTAGCATCTAAATAATTTAAAGATTTTAGGAGTTACGCAATGGATACAAATATTTCACTGATATATCAGTTAAATGATTAATCCTTTTTGGCTGTGTTAACCAAATAGTTAGAAAAAAAACAATGAAAATAATATCAACTGTTGTGAATATAACATCATTTTTAAACATTTGACTAATTTTATTACCATGAGCATAGCTTATTATACAACTGTGTTATTTCTAAGCTCTTCTCATTTTAGCAAATGTAAATGTGGCTTGTAAACTATGCAGTAATGTTCAAACCCTTATGTTCCTCTTATAGTAATTCATTTTTTGTTATATACACTGGAAGGGAAGCAATTTATTGAAAAGCAATTGTTTCCTTTTTTGTTTTTTTAAAATACCAAAAAATATTTTTTTTCCATGTTAAATATTTTATTTTTCTTTTTTTATCTTATAAAATGTCACATCTTGATGCAGTTGGTGCCAAGTGTGCTTAAGTCTTATGAATCAAGAAACTAACAACTGTGGCTTCAGCAATGGGTGTGTTGCCTGTACAATGATTTTAGTCTGGTTAGACAGATCTTCCAATCCTAGATGTGCAGCCAAACTTCATCTTGAAAAAATGTAGAAAATTGAGTTGTGTTTCTGCTCTATAGTTTTGTTTCCCCTATATTTTCACCCAAGCTTCCATTTTGTTACTCAAGATGAAATCCATAGGGATGGATAATTCCAAAAAAAGTCTTCAAGATATAGGATGCCTCTTTTACCACTTTGACAATAAACGCACAAGAAAGACCATTGTGTAAGGCACTCAAAAGGTTCTTATCAATCACGAGAGATCAGTCACACTGACGTTCATTCCCATGCCAGGACTCACTGCATGCACTGCTTTTGGAAATTCTGGTGTCAGAACACGTCCATTTTCCCCAGTACTTCCTGTAATTGACAGCCTTGCCTTGTTCCTCATGACATCACTCATGGATATCTTAAACATAAAGGAAAAATAAGATATGTGATACATTGCATGGAGATTTAAGTGTTGGGTTGCATCAAGGATATCTGAAATGTTGGCCACAACACTGTTTTAAAATATGTTAAACATGAAAATAAGTGCACTACAGAAATGTTATTTGAGATGTTAACAATTTTGAATACATGATAATGATTCACATACTAGTTAGTAAACACAATGAGGTAGATTTATTGAGACTATTGTGGCTAAAAGGAGAGAGGTGTTGACCTACTGATATGACCCATATAACCCCAGTAACTGGCCTGATAAAATCAAATTGAAAGGACTGTTATTCTTCTCTACTTCCCTCTAGTTTCTTACCATTTTGGCACTGCATTCTTTAGTCGATGACTGCCCTAAGATTTCCTTTCTTTATAATGGGTAGATACATTAGTTAGCCTTGGCATACTTAAAAGGGATCCACATGGAACAAAGATCAACTGAGAATAAAACCATCCCATCCCTCTTCCTATTGTTCCTACAGTTTGATAACTGCTGCAGCAACTCAAATCGGGATGCCCCATTGTGTGAAACGCCTCCTGGTTGCCACAAAAGCCACCATTTTCCTGGCTTTCATGGCAATGTAAATAACTACAGCCACATCCTCAACATCTTTGGGCTAAGGCACACTCCCACAGATAGCCATTCAGATAGATTGGGTGCCCAGGGTTGCAGCCGCTCCTGCTTCCCATTGCCGTCCTGGGTGCAGAGTCCGTGAATGTGCCATGGGGCAGGGAAAGGTACATTTTTACAAGCAAACTGGGAGGTTTCTCATATTCACATAGAGGGGCATCCCAAGTCAGGATAAAAAAAATACCATTTTGTGATTACTCACCTGTAAAATGGAAAGTATGTCACACACCCCGCTTCCAATATTCATGACATGTGGGACATCCAATAGCAGTGTCCATAATGGGTGGGGATCCCAATACGGCATAAAATGCACAAATCTTAAACCACTGCAGCCTGCAGAAACTTGCGGCCAAAAACAGCATCCGCTGAGGCCCGCACATCAACCTTATAAAACTTGAAAAAAGTATGAACGGAGGACCAAGTAGCAGCCTTACAAACTTGTTCAACAGAAGCCTGGTGCTGAAAAGCCCAAGAAGCCCCAACAGCACGAACAGAATGAGCAGTGATCTGAAAAGGGGGAACCTTCCCCTTGGCAGTATAGGCCCCAAAAATGGCCTGGCGCATCCATTTACTAATGGTAGACTTGGCGGGCACCAAACCTTTCCTGGGCCCAGAGGGCACCACGAACAAGGCGTCCGTCTTACAAAAGTCAGAATTAGCCACCAAATAGTACTTCACACAAAGAACCCCATCCAAAGAGTGCAAAATCCTTCTCCTTGTCATTGCTAGGCCTAGGACACAAGGAAGGGAGAACTACATCCAGATTGAGGCGGAAGGCAGAAACCACCTTAGGAAGGAAATCTGGCTTAAAGTGAAATACCACCTTGTCCTGGTGTCTCTCAAAGTAAGGGGCCTGAATGGACAGAGCCGCCAACTCAGAGACACGCCAAACAGAGGTAATAGCCACCAAAAAGGCAACCTTTTGAGTGAGCATAGAAATGCAACATCCTGCAACGGCTCAAAAGGAGGCCCCCTGAAGGCCGACAGAACCAAATTCAAATCCCAAACGGGCAACAAAGGCTTTTCAGGTAGCCGCACATGAGTGACCCCCTGGAAAAAAAGTCTCAACCAGAGGATGCAGAGCAAAAGACCTTGAAAGAAGACAGTCAGAACAGAGACCTGCCCTTTCAAGGTACTAAGCTGGAACCCCAGGTCCAGACCATGTTGAAATCCTAGAAATCGAAAACACCCTGCAAGCCAAGGCCCTAGCCTCACACCAGTCAATATAGGACCTCCAAGTCCTGTAGTATATGTTAGAGGAAGATTGCTTCCTGTCTCTAACAAGAGTCTGAATCACAGCCTCAGACAAACCTTCCTCCCTTAGGATGGAAGCCTCAGCAGCCACGCCGTCAAAGCCAGCGCTTATAAATTGGGGTAACGTAGTTGACCTTGTGTGATCAGATCCTGGAAACAGGGGCAGCCTGTACTGTTCTACCACCAGGCTTACGACGTCTGCAACCAAAAACCTGTCTTGGCCACCTTGGGGCCACCAGAATTGCTGGCGCACCCTCTAGAGCCAGCTTGCGCACCACCTTGCCTACCATGGAGAAGGGGGGAAACAGGTACAGTGACCCCAGATCCCTCCAGGCAAGATACATGGTGTCCATTGCCAGGGCCAGAAGATCCTGAGACAGAGACACAACTTTGGGAGCTTGTGATTGTAACGTTAGGCAAAGAGATCCACCTCTGGAAACCCCCACTTGTGACAGAGGGACCGGAATACCTTGTGGTTGAGAGACCATTCCCCTCAGCGAGATGCATGGAACATTGCTCTCCGCCCATGCAAGAATCAGAGAAACTTCCCGGAGGGCACTCCTGCTGCGAGTCCCTCCTTGGTGATTGATGTAAGCTACCGCAGTGCTATTGTCTGATCGAACCTGAACCAGGTAAGCTCCGTAGGTGATGTGTCAAGCATGACAGAACCAACCGAATAGCTCTCTGCTCCAAGACATTGATGGGGGAGTGAGCCTCCTGAGGACCCCACAGCCCCTTGAACTGATGTGTCTTCCAAAAACCTCCCCAGCCCGACAGGCTGGCATCCGTGGTAACCATCTCCCAACAAGGGGTCAGAAAGGATCTGCCCCTCATCAGATTGCTTGGTTCCAGCCACCACTGAAGGGACTGCCGAACCCGGGGAGGCATCAGGAATGACTGATCCAATGACTGTGGACATCTGTCCCAGCCAACAATAGATGGAGCTGGAGCGACCTCATGTGGAACTGCCTCGAAGGAAGCTACCATTAATCCCACCAGTCTCATCCCTAGCTGGATAGATGGTTTGGACAGGAGAGGACGTATCAGATCCTGAACCATCTGCACCTTGGACTGAGGTAGGAACACCCTGGTCCGAATGGTATCCAGATTCATGCCCAGAAACGAGATCTCCCTTGAGGGGGAGAGAGAAGACTTGGGATGGTTGATCACCCAGCCGAACTTCTCCAGCGTCGCCACCACCAACCTGGTGTCCTGCTCCGCCTGACTGAGAGAGGATGCCGTAATGAGGAGGTCGTCCAAATACAGCACAATGCGAATGCCCTGGGCTCTGAGAAGGGCCATTATGCCCGCCAGCACCTTGGTGAACACCCTTGGTGCTGAAGTCAACCAGAAAGGGAGGGCCACAAACTGAAAGTGCTGATCTTCCACCACAAACTTGAGAAATCTCTGGTGTGCTGGGAAGATTGGTACATGAAGGTAAGCATCCTTGATGTCTATGAACGTCATGAAATCCCCCTGACGAAGGGAATTGGTGGCTGAGCGCAGAGTCTCCATGCGGAACTTCTTGGTTCTGATGAACCTGTTGAGAAGCTTCAAATCCAGAATGGGTCTTATGGATCCATCCTTTTTGGGAACCGTGAAGATGTTGGAACAATAGCCCCGGCCTCTCTTTGAGAAAGGCACCGGGCATATGACATCCATGACCAGAAGATTCTTTACAGCCAACAGTAGCCCCTGCGCAGCTCGGGAGTTCCGAGGGCACCCGAGACCTTAGGAATCTGGGAGGAGGCCGGTACTCGAACTCCAGTTTGTACCCGGAAGAAACCACTTCCAAGATCCATTTGTCTGTGACCTCCTGGGCCCAGACCTGGAAGAAGTGCCGCAGCCGTCCCCCCACCCGCAAGGGTGAGGGCGTCCCCTCATTGCTGAGCTGTCTTGGCAGCAGGCTTGGGCTTGGATCCCCAGTTAAGGCCTGGACGTGCGCGTCCTCTGCCTCTGTTCCAGGAATCACCTCTGAATTTAGAGTAGGCAAAGCCTCTGCCTGCTCTGGCACCGCGAAAGGAAGGATTGAAGGAGCCTGCCCCCTGAAAGGGGTGACGCTGCTTCTTACGCTGAGGTAACTTTCCACCTTTCGCCACTGAATCCAATTTATCCCCGAACAGCCACGTACCCAGGAAGGGTAGCGCTGTGAGTGATTTCTTAGCCGCAATGTCAGCTGCCCACTGGCGTAACCAGACCGATCGGCGAATAGCCACCAGCAATGCCGAGGTTCTACTACACATAATAATTGCGTCATCCATAGCAGATAAAACAAAGGTCATAAATAATTCACACCGCTTAAGGGCTGTGAATTCATCACTGGCCGGGTTAAGCTGGGAACCACTCAACAGGTCCCTAACCACAGACCTGGTAGCCACAGCCGCAAGCGCCGAGGCACAAACAGGCCGCAAGGCTGAACCCACACTGGCATAGGCACGGCATGCCATCTGATCAATACGTTTGTCCTCATCATCTTTAAGAGTGATGGCGTCTGGAGAATGTACAACGGAGGTGTTGGGACAATCCCAGAATGGGCGCACCTTGGGAGGGGACGACCAGCGCTTCACCGTGTCCACCGGGAAGGGATACCTCCTATCCCATCCTTGAGGAACACCAGGGAGCCGGCTAGGCCTCTCCCGTTCCTTAAGAATCATGCTTTCAAAATGATTCTGATTTGGGAACTCCAAGCGAGGCTTAGAAGTCCCAAAGAATTCCCCCTTCTGTGGAGGGGACTCTGCTGGTGGAGAAATAGCCAGTACCTCAATAGAGGGGCCAGGACTTTGGGAGTATCCACGGCATCCCCCAGAGCCCGCCCAGCATCAGTATCAAAAAACTGCTGATCCTCAGCATCAGATTCCTCAAACAATTCCCCCTCCTCAAGTGGGGAATAATCAGACCAGTCAAGGGTATCATACTCACCAAGATCAATAACCGGCGCAGCCGGGGACAGATGCCTTCTCTTAGCCGGGGCCGACCTGGCCCCAGAGCTAGAAATCATTCTCTAGATGTTGGCCAGCCAAGCACATACATCAGATTGCGACTTTCCTCTAATGACAATGTCACTCGAGGAACGGATCAGGCGGGGTGGAGTAGGTGATGAGGCCGCGGCCCCGACTGCCGCGATATGGCCTCTGAGCACATGGTATGCAAATCAGTACATTAACCCCCCGTAAGGGATACCCCACCGCCCACACACTGCCGGGTTTGCCCCGAAGGGAGCCCGAGCCCGGTATCCTGGGGAGCCTCCATATGGTGATTTTATGGTAGTCGCACTGACCAGAGGGAATTACGCTGTTAAAGCATCCCCGGATGCCCCTATAAGTCCCGAGTGGGAGGATTTGAGTGATACCCCAATTTAACACCAAGGGACCCTGGGACCAGGGGAACCCCCCTTTTAAACACCTGCTAGGGGATCCTCCTGAAATTAAAAAGGGGCCCATAAGCGCAGTCATACACAGCACAGTCAGAAGGTCAAAAGGGGGACATATAATACAATATAGATATATATATAATTATATAGTATATAATGGCAAGAACATGTAAAGGCCTGGGACGCTGTCCCCAGCGCAAGAAAAAGTGCAAGAAAACCATAAAATGGTGAAAGAAGGAGCCCACAGGGCACTTACTGATACCAAGAAATGGCGTCCAGCCAACAGCAAACCACAAGCAAGAGGGAGAAGAAGGGCGGGCCCGCCCCCCCTCCCTCAGAAGATGAAGACACGGCTCCCAGCCACTGACTGGGCTCCACGCTGGAGCCAAGAGCCCGGCCCCGCCCCCCCTTCTGACGAGCCTGAGGGGAAGAAGCTCCCCCACCGCAATGGCCGACAATACTGGAGTAAAAAAACACAGTTATGCACCAACAGCAGAAGCACACACACACAACGCGCACACTGCACAAACAGTCACAGAGATAAACTATAGGTAGGGACAGCGCCCCCCCCAGAGGGACACGGGGAGACCTGGAAGGGGGGAGAATCCGCACCACAAAGTGGAGGGGAAAGGCTAGGGACAGGGCATCCCAAACCGGGGTCACCAACCGGGATACCGCCTACCCTGTAATATGGGGTCTAACGGGGGAGCATGGCTCCCTGTATACACCTCGAAGGTATAGCCCACCTTCGCCCGGACCCACAGCCAAGGCTGGGAGGCACAATAAGGAGTCAAAATAATAAAGTCCGGGCAGCAATAGGAACAATAGGCCGGGGTAGCCCGGCTACCTGCAGGGAGGAGATACAGCCATCTTCAGCTTGCTCGCCGTCTGCAGAGACGAAAACTGGGGAATGTGTGGGAGGTCCCAGGTATTTATGGACTGGGAGGGGCTCCTTTTTTTCCTGTCATCTCTGCAAAGTTCGCCCTCTACTGGCCATAACCCACATGTCATGAATATTGGAAGCGGGGTGTGTGACATACTTGGAATAAGGTAGAAAATGGAAAACCAAAAGATACTGCAGAGAGCAGCAGAGGTAACATGAAGTAAGAAATGTAAAAAAAAAAATAAATCAGGAGCAACAAAAAAAGGTTAAAAACAGAAAAAAACACACGGGAAACAAAATTTACTGAAAAAACTGACCCCAAGCACAGATTCGAACCCTAGGTGCTCTGATGCCTAGTCCATCACTTTATCAACTCAGATATCTAGCTTGCTCAAGTCCAGTAACGCTGAGAAAATCTCTCTCTCCCTCTCCCTGGGCATAACACATACTCAGCCAGCATCTAGCAAACTCTGTCCACGAACTTCACCTCACCCGGCCATCACTACTGCAACACACATTCTCAGCCCACACTTTACTTTCTCATCACACAAACTCACAGAACCTCTGTGCAAGCAAACCTCACCTCACCCGTCACCTGCATCATGCCCATCACACACAATCACCTTTCAGACCCCCGTCTTACTCCACCCGCTCTCGGAACCACCCTCTCCTCGATCACACTTTGCTCCAGCAGCACCATTCTAACAAACCAGTAGTGGAGGGGAGCTTTTTCCCCCACACACCGCATGGTTTCTTCCTGGGTGATGAGACATGTCAACCAGGTGAATTTCAAACAACAACACTACCACTCCAGCATATTAGCTTTTTGGGACAACATTTGGACACACTTTATTATCATTCAAAAAAATAACTACATGACAAGTATGATTGAAATCTGAGTTCCCTTCCTAAATTTGTGATAGTGCTCCTTTAAAGTGTAGAACTTTCATAAAACTCCTCAGATCAGCAGTGCTGCCCTGGCATGAGGCTACCCTGTTTACCCACTGGAGTTGCTGTAGTATCTCTCATGCTCTGGAGAGTCCTGGTGTGTCAAACCGTGTCCCACAGTAATGGCTTCCTTCTCAAGGGGACACATGCTAAAGCCAGACCAAGGTGCCAGGCATTTTCTAGGAACAATGGGCCAGCTCTGTACTCTGCCATATAACTCTGGCAAGCCAAAAGCTGCAAGTGCGGGCTCTGGTGTCAGATACCTGGACTGCTTGAGCATGTTGATAGGGCACAGTTGATCTGAGACCTGTATGAAAGTATAAAACTGGGCATCCTTGTACAACTACAGATCTGAACACACAATTCTTTAAGATCTGCAAACCTTGAGTGGATAATTAGGCTTCTAATGACCTACAGATTTAAAAATCCAGTTTTTATAGAGTTAAGTACACATTGCTATCTTGAAATAGTGAATGTTTTTCAATGGTTTCTCTGTACTGAACTAGA